>JAFVLL020005990.1:0-20113 GCA_021397915.2 Tor tambroides | reverse complement strand
TTTCACATCTGAAAGAGACGCGTATGCGCGTTTTCTGTTCGTTCGTTCATTCTATGAATCACACGTACGCATATTTGAGAGATGATCGTAAGATCAAATTTAGGATGGTTTCTGCGCAACATTTTATAAATGAGGCCCCAGATCCTTTGGGCTGGACAGCCATCTTAGACCACAAACCAGCCCGTGAGGTAAGTGTCTGTCATTAACTAATCTTGTGAAGACAACACAAAACTAGAGTGGGACCCAAAGTCAGAAACCAGGGTCTGAACCACATAGAAAGGGTAAGAAGCCTCCAGGGCATAACCCTTATCTGCCTCTGGGGATTGGCCCTTGGATGAAATCCCCTGGCTCTGAGCCACAACTGAAATGGTCTCGTGCAGGAGGCCCAATAGTATCACTGTGGATGCAGCTGCCATGAGACCTAGAACACTTTGAAAGTAATGGACAGTAACTTTCTGGCCTAGCTTGATATCCTTTACGGTGTTTAGAACAGATTCGTGCAGGCGACAACTGTGCCTGCATTGTGATTGAATTACATACGACCCCCAAATACGTTCTCTGGGCAGGAGAGAGAGCACATTTCTTGGCGTCGAGTCTCAACTCCAGAGATTTGAGATGAGTGAGGACGATATCCCAATGCTGAAGTGCAAGCTCTTGAGACTGGACCAAAATCACCAAGTTGTTTATGTAATTCAGAATGCGGATTCCCTGGAGTCACAGAGGAGCCAGTGCTGCATCCATACATATTGTGTATTTGAGGGGAGATAATGCTATAGGCTAGGCTGAATGAAAGAACCCGATACTGCTAAGCTTAGCCTCTGAAAACGAACATCAGGAACTTCCTGTGTTGTTGCAAAATTTCTATGTGAAAGTATGAGTTTGACAACAAATGTGCTTCTTTTGGGTTTCCCGGTAGTGAAGACCATGCTGTTGAAACGTGGAGGACGATGCACAAACTGTATTCTGTAGCCCATTTCTATGGCCTTTAGGACCCAAGGAGAGATATTTAGCAGTAATTTCCATGCTGCCATACTATCTGTAAGGGGCAATAGTTTTGACACTTTCTTTTACTAGGGGGATGTTACATGCTCGGTGTCCTGAACCGTGACAGCACATGTAACATTTAGCTGAAGACCGCTGCCCCCAAAAAACAGAGGCAGCCGAGATTGGACAGGGATCTCCTGAGGTTGCCAAGAAGGAGCTCTTAATGTTCGTACTGGGCGTACAAACCTCGAGACCTCTTTTTGGCCACAATCACCATTCTCAGGTCTGGTTTCTTGGAGGTTTGACTCGCCACACTCTTTCTGGGCTTCTCGCTTCAGAGAAGACAGATTTAGTTGGGACTGGGATGCTTGAGCATGTTGGGGGAGGAACTTTACTTGATGCCTGTGCGGTTTAGCCACAGGTGCCTCTCTGTGGTGGCCATAGTGGTGCGTGTCATCTGCTTAGTCACCCAGAGAGACAGATCTGTGGCCCAGCGAAGTTCTGAAAATGCCTCCTCAATAACGCTCATGCTCAATTACTTCTGCAGGTCAGCCTGGTACGCCTGCAGAGCACTTTGCATGCATCTCTTCACAGAATCCCTTGACATAGCCATGATGTAATTTTCTTTTACTTTTTTTTTTAACACAAACGGAAAACTGCAAAGCAGCATGGATTGCAAAGCACACACACACACACACACACAATACTGTCCCTGAAGAAAAAGAAACCTGAAGGTGTTTGTCTGTTTCATGTCTATTTATAACCTCTCAGGTGCACGCATTCCAATGACGTCACTGACAAAGGCTATTTCAGCCAAATTCTTGGCGTGTTTGCCACACATTCTCAACAACCGTTCAAACAAAGAATGTTCTCAACAGCTTTAATGAAATGCAGCATCGAGTGTAGCTTTTGATAGGGAACTTGTGTTTACTATGTTTTCTTCAGTTAATGAATTAATGTTCTGTGATTATTTACTCACCCTTATGACTGATATGTAAAACTTGTATGCTGCTTTTTTGTTTGTGGCTTTCAAAATGGGAAGATTCTTCATATAGGTCCTTTACATCCAACAAAATAAAAATAAAAAATACAGTGTTTTTCCCTTTTTGGAGAAAGAAAGCTGTGTTAACTGATGTGTAAATGAAAGGAAAGGAGCAGTAGATTCTTCAGAATTCTTTTGTGTTTTACATAAAAAATAACAGCAAGGGTTTGGGTGAGATAATAACAGAATTTTCATTTTTTGACTGAACAATTCCTTTAAATGAATATGGTCATACTCAGCCTATAATACTGGTGATGATTTAACTATCTTGGACACAGCCCTGTGAGCTTACAGACTTGTTATTTTGGTACATTGCTGTGGTGATTACAGACATGATTAATTTTCTTATATTTCTAATCAACCCAAGGATATGAAAAGTCAGTTAATGAAAACCTGAATGAGGGATGAGTGAGGGAAAATATGAAAAGGGTGATAAAGATGATAATGTTGTCCCTGCTCTGGTTACCAGTCTGTAGGTGTGATTGTGAGTGTGAATATGTGTCTATGTGAGCCCTGTGATGGACTAGCCATCTGTCCAAGGTGTTTCCCTTGCCACTGGCCCAAAATGCTGGGCGGCCCTTCTGTGACCCTACAGAGGGTAAGCACTTTGAAGAATGGATGGATGGATAAAGACAATCAAACAAACAAAAGAACAGAAAATGTAACAGGCAGAAATCAAATTATGGAATATTTGGATTGAGAAAGTCAAAACTAGAAAATCAAAAATAAAGCAAAAGCTAAAGGAATAATTTGCTAAAATAAAGTGGCAAAACCATTGTACAGTGACCCAGGCACTAATACCACAGTACTTTATCAATATAATATTCATATACAACAGTATTTACTGTACATGTTTTTTTTTTAAATAAATAAAATAAAATAAAACTAAAATAAAATAAATACTATGTCAGTTAATAGTGTATGTGGTTTTAAAGATGAAAAGGAAGTATTTTTAAAAGTATAGGTTGAAGGACACAAAATGAGGTAAAGTGAAACACTGTATAAAGTGAGTAAAAGAAGAAATGCAGTGTGAAATGCACAGGGAGTGTCTGTGGCAATGACTGTCGATGCCTTGAGTCTCTGGAAGCTCAAGTGCAGCAGGTCTATATTTAATGGCAGGTTGCCATTAAACCAATTAGTCCACAGAAACATTTATTAAGCATTCACATTTGGTCTGATTGCCTTATCCGAACCCCAGTTTGACTGAGCCTCCTTGCGTTACCCCCAATGGATTGTGTTCACATGAACTATGGTATGTTTGTATTATCAGAGTGGCAGTTGTTTGTTAGGTAATGACTGTACAGTAAAAGATGGCAAAATAGATGGTTTCTGTTGCTTGCTCGCCTCACTTTTGTACTTCGGAATTTGAAAAACTTGGTCTTGTCTGTTTGTCACAAATGTTATACATCAAGTGCACCAAAAGTGCTAGTATGAAAGCTCCCTAAGCAGCAAGTTTTAGCAGACAAAGTGAACTAAAATACAGCAGAGTAGCAGAGATTAAATTTGTGAAGTCAGTACAGACACATTATGATCTGTTTGTACCTCAGTGGCATTATTTCTAAATATATTATGTGTATATTATAGCAGTAAGCCATGAAAGAATGTGTGCTATTGTGATTTTATCAAAGGCAGGTGGTATTTTTAGACTTGGAATTTTGTATCTACACTTGAAGTGGCTAATGACATCACAGTATGATGGGCAACAATAGTTTGACTCACACCCTGGAAGTGTCAAAATCTCTTGTTATCTGAGAGGTGGCCCCGTAACTTTTGAAATCAATGCTACATTTCAGCAATTAAATTGGTGAACAAACTTTAATTTTAATAGATTATAAAAAAGAAATAGTCTAATAATAATAAAAATGTTACATCTCCATATACAAACGATTGGAGACTTTACTTGTCAGAAATATATGACAAATAAATTTAGAGTTAAAAACAAAATTAAGGCGTATGATATACTCTATAAAATAAAATAATTTCAGATAGTCAATGATAATAAAGTGACTGGCATAGCACCACACATGGATGTGATGCAACTTAACGAGTATTGACATCTTTAAATAAAATGGGAGCGGTATACTTTTCACGGTTGCCAAGCAATGCAGCCACTTTAATTTAGAACAGTGGTTCTAAATTAAATAATAACAATAATTATTATGATATTACATTAAATGAATCTATTGCATCAATTATCACTGTACCTATGCATAAAACTGTATCGATGTGTTGTTGTCCCCTTTTTTGCTCTTTTTTTTTCTTTTCCCTCCTTGTTTTATATGTATCATAAGTTCTTTCCTGTATATATCATACTGTCATGTTGCTATATCTTGATTTATGCATTCTGTGAAAAAACAAAAAACAAAAAAACTTTTCAATACTTTTCCTGGACACCTGACAACACTTCACATTTTGGATTTCTGCATGCTTTGGAAACACCAACTTTAAATGTGGCTCTTTTAGTCAGAGTTTGGAATCAGATCTATCCATTTTCTAATAAATAATAAAGATTTTTAAAAAAAATTTTTTTTTAAAGATTTTTAATGTAAAATAAGCTTGTTTTAGAGCAGGGATCCTCAAATCTTGCCCTGGAGGGCCAATGCGTTGCAGAGTTTAGCTCCAACTCTGATAAAACTCACCTACCTATGATTTTCTAATGATTCTGAAGACACTGATTAGCATGCTCAGGTGTGTGCTAATTTTTCAGAACCAAATCATGCTGTTCTGACAATGTATAATTCACCTTTTTGAGTTAAGTTTTTGAGTCACCCTTACAAAAAAGGTACTCTGGCAATACCATATACACTAATGGTATTAACCCTCTGGTATTGCTCATTTGGGAGTCACACTTGTGTTGTTTCACGGTCAAAACTGACTGGAGGCCATAATTGTGTAATAATTTTATTTTTGTGAAATTAATATAATATATTTCATTTTAATATTGTTTTTATCTTTAATATTTTGCATTTTGGGTGTATTTCATGTTACTAATTAATATTCATATCTAAATTATGGACTATTTTCTGTATAAAATGTTAAAAATAAATAAATAAAGTAATATATATCTTTAAATTTATGCAGTATTTAAGTTAAAAATAAAGCAAAAGTATTTAAAATCCATTAAATTGAGGCAGATTTGTTCCACCTTGTGGAAAAAAATAAAGAAAATAATCTATAATACCATGGTGTAGCCACCAGATGCCTATATAGCCATATACAGTTCCTTGCGAAAGTATTCACAGCCCTTCATTTTTTTCATGTTTTAAAAGGTCTAACAGCTGTAAATGCATAGAGCAAAAACCAAGCCCTGAGGTAAAAAAAAAAAAAAAAATGCCTGTAGTGCTCAGAAACAGAATTTCATCCAGCCACACATCGGGGGAAGAGTTCAGAAAAAAAATCTGCTGCATTGAAGGTTCACAGAAGCATGTAGTCTCCATTACCCTTAATGGAAAAAGTTGAAAACAACCAGGACTCTTCCTAGAGCTGGCCTCCTGGACCTGGACCAAGAACCTTAATGGTAACTCTAGTTGAGCTCCCTGATCATATGTGGAGATGGGAGAAACCTACAGAAGAACAAACATCACTCCATCTGGGCTTTATGGCGATGTGGCAAGACTCAATCCTCTTCTCAGTGAAGACACAAGAAAACACACTTGGAATTTGCAAAAAAAGCACCTAAAGGACCCTCAGACTGTGAGAAACAAGATTCTCTGGTCTGTTGAACCTCAATTCCAAGCATCATGTTTGAATGAAACCAGGCACTGCTCATCACCTGCACAGTTCCACCCCAAAAGTAAAGTGTGCTGGTAGCAGCCTCATGCTGTGGGGCTGTTTTTCAGCGGCAGGGACCGAAGGACTCATCTGAGTAGAAGAAAAGCTCAATGCACCAAAATATTGAGAGAGCCTTAATGAAAACCCAGTCCAGAGCATTCAGAACCTCAGACTGGGCAGAATGTTCACCTTCCAACAGGACAATGACCCTAAGCACACAGCAAGAGTGGCTTATAGACAACTCTGTGAATGTCCTTGAGTGGCCCAGCCAGAGCCTGGGTTTAAACCCAATCAAATATTTATGGAGAAATCTGAAAATGTGCGTCTGCCCCCATCGACCCTGACAGAGCCTGAGAGGTGAGGAGGTGAGGAGAAGAATGGCAGATAATTGCCAAATGCTGATGAGCAAAGCATCATACCCAAAAAGACTTGAGGCTGTAAAAGTGCTTCAGCAAATGAGTTAAGGGTATGAATACTTATGCAATGTACTTATTTTAGTTTTATATTTTTAATAAATTGACAAAGTTGTGACAATTTTGCTTTGTCATTATGGTGTTTGGCAGGGGTTCCCAAACTTTCCCATTCCACGACCCACCTAGACAAGTATAATCTATTTCAAGACCCACCAAAATATTTGTGATAAAAAAAACAACTGACATTACTGTAAGCTTAGTCTTAATTAAAAGTTTAATATGATAAAATAAAAATAATAATAAAAATAATATTTTTACAGGCCGTTTCTTTATTGGTAAATAGCCAAATGCATATTAAGGAACAAAAACAACAAACTCTTTTTATACCAAGTTCAAACAGACGGTAGAAATGAATGACCATACCTGAAACAGTTTTCGTAACATTTGAATTTTCTGGTGTATGCAATCTCATGCAGAATACAGCACAGTGAAGTGAGCGAGTTTCTTCTCATTATTAATATATGCGGAACGAGCCTTTTAATAATGAACCGTCGCTCTGAGACCCTCACTTACAACTCGTGCGCGCATGTGCTTCAAAACACACAATGCAATGCAAAACACACAAATCGCGGCATTTGCATATATCAAGCAATATCGCAATTTGTTGGTATATTAGGGGAAAGGGAAGTGGTGTGTGGCCAAGTATGGTGACCCATACTTGGAATTTGTCCTCTGCATTTAACCCATCCAAGTGCATGCACACAGTAGTGAACATACACCCAAAGCAGTGGGCAGCCAATGCTGTGGCGCCCGGGGAGCAGTTGGGGGTTCAGTGCCTTGCTCAAGGGTCTCACCCTCAAGTCGTGGTCCCTGCCAGACCTGAGACTCAAACCCACGACCTTCGGGTTACAAGTCCAACTCTCTATCCATTAGGCCACGACTGCCCCAAGTATTAGGCAGTCCTAGACTGAACTGTGTGAGTGTGTGTGTGTCATTGAAATTTAGCTGCAGCCAAGTGACTTTTTGTGACCCACCTTGTCCCACTCTGTGGGTTGTGACCCACAGTTTGAAAACCCCTGTGTATGGAGTGTAGATTGATGCAAAAAAAAAAAAAAAAAGGGAATTTAAAGCAGTTTAACATAAGGCAGCAACATATGAAAAACACATGAAACACATGAAAAAAATGGAGGGGTATGAATACTTTTGTACATTCAGTGCTGTGTATTCCTTAGTTACTGAGCAGTGTTTTGAAAAACATGGAGTATGAATACTTTCATGAAAAAAGTATTCATAGGGGGTATTCATACCCTTTGTGAAAAAACAATGAAGGGGTACGAATACTTTCGCAAGGCACTGTACATTCAGTGCTGTGTATTCCTTTGTTACTGAGCAGTGTTTTCAGGCATAATTGCTTAAGTTTTGTCACCCCTTCATTGCTGTGCACCTTTTTATCTGCATAGTGGCTGATTTGTAGATTGTACACACAAAAACATCTCAGTATTTTTGTTTTTTTGACTATTTCCCATTCATTTCCTATGGCAGTCCATTCCGATGAAGTAGCGATTTTTAAAATTTCCAAACTTTTTTTTTTTTGGTCATGGAATCATGGAACCATACCAGAGGGTTAAATTAGGAATAAGATGTTACTCTGATAGATGGGCACTGAATAATTACCAGAGTCATTAAGAAATTTTCAATGTCCAAAACCCATGATATAATGCCTTGATATTTTTTGCTAGTGAGTCTGTTCTGCCATTCTAATTCTTCTGTGTCTGGTATGCGATATGTGGAAAAGCAACGGTACATAGCAAAGTTCCACTCTAGCTGTCAACATGCATGCACACTTTCTAATGAATCAACACAAAACCCTACAAAGGAAACAAATAATGAATTGATTTAGGATTTCAATCCAAGATTTACATATTTATGAGTGAAACCTCTTAGAATAAGAATTTCAGTCTAAGATCAACTTCTTTCACTGCTATTTGGGTAACAGCAAACCTATACAAAAATGTCTTATAGAAGAGGTACCTCAGTATATATAATGGCACTGAATAATTACAACTTCTGTGTACCATGGTTCTCACTATTACTTACCATGGTACTTTTTCTTTAAAGAGAGATTCTTGCATATGTATAACAAATTTTATACATATTGTCCAAGGAATAGTTGGAAAATTGCCAATACTGATATACAGTAATTAAATTAAGTATAACTGATCAGAAATCAGGAACTGTAACTCTGCTTAATGACTGAAAGAGAGAGAGAGAGAGAGAAAAATGAAACAAAATGTATCTGTCTAATTCATTGGAATGTTGAAGTGTCAGTCAAGTGTGGTTCATACCACATTGGTGTGGTAGGGGGTCAGAGGGGTGTGAGCCTGGGGGGGTCTCTATTAGTCATACTGGTCCCTCAGTCATGCCCTCCAGAGGCAGGCTGGTGGCATTATCCATGGGCAGAGGTTGATCCTGGGAGGTTGGCATGTTGTGGGCAGTTGCTCCAGCCAGACTAGCATATGGCAGGTGGCAGTCTACATCCAGGATGGGTGGGTAGTGCTGCCGATAACAGACGTAGGCAAAGAAGAGGCCGATCAATCCCCCAACAAAAGCATCTGTGAGGAACAAATCAAAGCTCACTAAGACATTCAAAAATGAAAGTGAAAGTAGGACTTTGGTCCATCTATACATTCATCCATATAGCTTTGTAACTGTCTGTCTTTAATATAATACTATGTTTCCATTCTGTTGTTGTTGTTATTCCTGTGAATAAACCACAAAGAGGATAGATTGTATTTTACAGTAAACAAATCTTTATAGGAGACAAAGGCATCATTTATCCTAAGGCTATGCTATATCTATTTGTGGCTCTACTGAGCTGCGTCTTTTAGTCCCCAAAGAAGATAATGTTTTGGCACTGACATAGCATTCTTAAACAAACACGATTCACCTAATGGCTTCTGCCATTTAATGCTACCCTGAGAGGAAGAATTTAAGTACCACCATTGTGAGGGTTGTTAAAAGAGCTGGACTGCACACTGACACACAGCTGTATAACCAAACCTCAAAGCAATTTCATTCCCAAAATGTGAGGACTAAAATAAAATCAAATGACTGAAAAATAATTTTGAGGATAGACAGATAAATTACCCCTGGAACAAATCCATACTCATTAGATCAGCATACTACAGGGCAAGCTCGTATGAGTCCACAGTTTGTATTTACTTGGACCAGATTGGACCCATCAAGTTTAATGGTCCATGCCACTATTGTTCAGATTAGTTCTGTTCTACTACCCAGCAGGCCTCAGGGGACAGGCCCATATAAAGTCACACTAATAAGTATCTGCTTGAAGTTGTTTGTCTGATATAAGGTGTCCTTCTGCAAAGTGACAAGGAAATAAATTAATATCTATCTATCTATCTATCTATATATATATATATATATATACATATCCAAATTAAGTGTCAATATGCATATTTATAGTTTAGTAACATAAAATCTAGGACATGCACACTTTTCTGGAGATAAGAGAGCCAGCTGCTTATATGCTGGAAAACTCTAATTTGTGCTGTCATTCATTTCAGGGATTTCACTTTTTTATTCTCTCTGTAGTTTAAAGTCAGAATTCATAAAGACAAAATAAATAATGATATAAATAGTAAACAGTAGCTTTTCAAAATGACATACTGTATTCAAACATAGTAGTCTCTGAAAAGGCATAATTCCTGAACAGGAATAGTTCAGGCAGACATAAAAATACTTTAATTTGTCTGTGGAACACAAAAAGAGATACTGCTCACACTCACAATTTTCAAGCTGCTTTTGTCCACAATAAAAGAGAATGGGTACAAAGCTCCAAAGACGACAAAAAGTCCTCAAAAAATGACTTTATATAACTTGTACATATATTTTAGGTATTCTAAAGTCATATAATACGTAGCTTTGTGTGAGAAACAGTCTCGCCTTTGCTTTGTGTGAGAAACAGTGTCTCACCTTATTTAATATCAGTGATGAGACACTCAAAATCCACTGACGATTTAAGGACCACATTTATACAGTATGAGTGTGAATGAGATTTAAGAGTTGTGGCGGAGGAAAAGATTGTCAGTTCATGTGGTGACCTACATTTCATATGGGCACAACATGATGCTATGAAAGGCCTACATTGGTTGTGGCTAGAAGGGATAGAGCTCCGACCAGATATGAACAATGACATTTAATTTTCTACCTATTAGATTGTGTTTTATTAACGTCTACACCTACACCAACCCTAAACCCACCCATTACAATAATGAAAAAATAGTAATTATTTTTGTACAGTGTGACAAAAATTACGCTATATGATGTGCGCATGCCCAGTAGCGCCATACGTATCCTTTCTAGCCTTAACCGCCTACATTTCATATGGGCGCACAACATGATGCTATGAAAGGCCTACATTTCATATGGGCACAACATGATGCTGTGAAAGGCCTACATTTCATATGGGCACAACATGATGCTGTGAAAGGCCCAAACATACACAGTTAGTATGTAGTGTCTTCTGCTATGGTCAGTTTTTTCTTTCAGATCATGGCGAAGCAAAAGTTTAAATAGAACTGGATTCCTTAAATCCAGTCCTGAAGGGCCAGTGCCCTGCAGGTTTTAGCTCCAACTCTGATCAAACATGCCTGAGCAAACTAAGCAAGGTCTTCAGGATCACTAGAAAATCACAGGTAGATAAGATTGATCAGAGTTTGAGCTAAACTATGCAGATTTGAGGAACCTGAAATAGAATCTTGCTGAACAAATTAAAGTTAGTTAAAATTTCGATATGTTTATGAATATATATTGATGTTTGAATAATGAATTAAGCTGAACATTGCAATATGTTTAAATAATAACATTTGTTGTTGTTTTTTTGTTTTGTTTTTGTGATATCACACTTGCAGTATGTTGCCTAAACTTAGTGTTAGTGTACTTCCATTATGTTTGTTTCTTCCCTAAATTACAGAACAACTCTGCTTGTGTCTGAACATGGTGAGATGAGGCAAAAAATGTTAGTAAACATTCAAGATTGTGGGGACCAACGGTAAAACATGAACAAATGGTCATTGACAAGCCTATATTGACTGACCACTAATCTGAATATTGGGGATACATCCCCTTGATGTCTATGAAAGTTACGGCCCAGAATATAGCAAAAACCAAATAGAGAGACAAAATCATAGTGCTGAATCCACCATATCTGAACATACAAAACATCAAAAGGAAGAACAGGGTATCTGCTTGTAAACAAAAACATTTTATTCTAGCTTCATGCATTCTTTTTTTAAACACTTGAATGTGAGTAAGTTTCATATATAAATAAAAAAATAAAGAAATACACAACATTTTGAACAAAAAGCTGAAAAAAGACTATGAATTGGATTCAGAATGATAATCAAAACGTAGATGGAGTCGTTCAACACCCCAAAGCTTGACAGTCATTATTACCTCTTAATTGGTCGACATTTTATTCTATAATGTTACACAGTTTTGATGCTATTTTATGTCATGATCCTGTGGAAGCATCTGTTGTTTTGGTTTCTTCTTCACTTGTGTTTTTTTTTTGGAAATTCTGTACAGAAGATGTGTACTAGCGCCCCCTACAATATAACAATGAAAACACGGACAAGTATAGCTCAAATATATTTAGACTTTTTCTAAGTATAAGTCAAGTATACTTAAATGTCATTTTAAGTATATTTCTGTGAAGTACATAAAGCCCATTTCTGAGAAGTACATAAAAAGTATACTAAAAGTATACTTTCCTATTTTTAGTTTAAAAAGTATACTAATAGCGCACTTGAATAAACTTCTTTTTCGTAAGGGTATTACAAAGAAGTAGTAACTCTTGCAAACCATGCATACTCAGTGTTATGCTCTACAGGTCTTGACCCTGTTAAATCCCTGGAAAAAGTTAATTACATTGATGATATCAGCACAAGACTATAATAAATTGTCCAAATTAGTACAAGGCTATTTTACAACAGCTTTGTTCTAATAGGGAGCTGCCTTGCTGTCTGCGGTCTAGTTCTGACTAAACTAATAACACACAAACTTTTTTTTTTTTTCTATAAACAAATCTCTCTCATTTTTTTGCCAGAAAGTTTACTTTTGTCTCAACTGTCCGCAGAATTTATTTATTTATTTTTCCATAGAAGTGTTGTGGAACATGTTTCTGGCAAGTATAAGACATGGCTTCTAGGCATGTTCCAGGGCAGGCAGATTTTAATTGTATAATAATTTAATAATTGCCAAAGCATTTATCACGGTATTGATTTATTGAAAATAAATCATAAGTATTTAAGTCTTTAAAACATGTAAAACATGTAAATACCATTTGACTTCCTTTCTTCTCCATTAAGTGGTGTCAGAAATAGAAAGTTGTACAGCCTTTGTTGTTTACAGGCAAGCTAGGGGAACTGCATTATTTCTGTCTTTCTCTAACCGCCACCTACTGTTACAGAGTGAATTTGCATTTTCATTTATTCATTCTCCTTAGCTACTTTTACACAGCAAACACGCAGAGTTGTTAAATTTAACTTGGCAGATGAAAATAATAATAATAAAAGCATAAAAAATACATTCTAAAAATCGAAACCATTTGTAAAAAGTTATCTAGAATTATTCACAGGATGCTAAAGTGCCCACTATAACCATTTTTCCAGACTTCCTGTCAATGATCACAATTCTTTGTTTGATATTAGTTTAGTGTAGATTAGCCTAAATGTGACCCAAGCTGGCAAAATCAGTCGGAATGTGCACAGGCTAATTTTGAGCTACAGGGGAAAGAAAAGTGAAAAATTTTGATTTTAGTTTAATTTGAGGCTCTCACAAAAATGAGTTCATTAAGCCCTTGTCTAGCGATCCCAATGCTCCAAATAGTAATTAAACATCTAAAATTTTCTTTAACTGTACATTTTCTGAGGGGAGTACCTTTTCTCTGCTCGCTTGTTGCGCTGACTGTCATCCATAATGTTTGCATAAAAAGCGCTTCTGCCAGCACGCCAGGCCCGGATTGGCTAATCGGGAGCACTGGGAAGATGTCATGCCACTGGGTTGAACTATGCTGTTCCTAGGCTGCTTGCACTCATAGCAGCCCCACTCTTTTTATTTATTATTTTCTCGCAGCCCATATGATTATTTTCACCAGACCATATCAGTAACAAATTCTCAATTGATAACTAATCATTCTTTTTGTGCAAATCATTGTTTTATTTGCGAACGCAGGCATTTGAGAAAGGCTTTAAGACCAAGCGGAATCCTCTGCCGGCTGCTCCTGCTTCACAGAGAGCGGGACTTGCTCTAAAAGCACCCTTCACCGTCCGCTATATGCAAAAATATGCATTTTCATTCCTTCAAAGGCTAGTTGCAATAATATATTAGTTCAAAACTTTAAGTGCCATTGTTTTAATAAAAAAAAATGCTTGATTGACTGACATTTCAATGACAAATTTCATGCCATTTGTAATTTCACAGTATTTTCACCTCCTAAATTACACGTGTGAAGTCACAATTTTATAATGGTACAATTTACTCAGGCCGATGACATTTTTTGTATGACATTAAAATTCTTTTTAAAATAACTGTACATAAATAGGTTAAACAAAACAACTGTCATTATTTCTGAAAACTTTTTAATTGCAGGCAGACTTAGGCCTTCATTATGGTACAGTACAAATTTGGAACGTCCCTTATTCTGTCCCTTAGTTATTTTCTTAAAGAATAAACACTTATTTTCTACAAGAATACAAGAATAAACAATATTTTCTTAAAGAATAAGATAAAGAATCACAATTGTCCCTTATTTTCCATTTCTGAATTTAATTGGCAATGATGACGTAATTTGATACTGTTAAGTGCTTTGACACAATCTGTATTGTTAAAAGTGCTATATAAATAAAGGTGACTTGACTTGACTTAATTATTTTTTGACTCCCCTGACAGCAGCACCATGCTCAAAAAAAAAAAAAAAAATTGTTGGAGATATGCGAACAAAAAATAATAGATAAAAATCGTAATATAGAAACCGCAAAGGCGGCACTGAAAAGGCCAGTACAAAAAAAAAAACAAAAAACAACAACAACAAAAAAACAAAGTCGGCTGGTCTAAGGCATGAAACTGCAGGACTGAAAATGAGTCCTACTCCAGCCCTGCAGCACATGATCCCGATAAATATACACGTATAGTTTTAATCAATTTATTTGTAATGAACACACTGAAGTGATTTTTACATTTGATTCTTACTGCAATGCTTTTGCTTTTTATTTGTTTTGTTTTTTGTTTTTTTATTGTATTTGTTCTACTGCTTTTTTGCATATGTTCTTTTTTATAATAACAAAGATAAAACAAAAATATCTTTATTGTGATTATTAATATAGTAATTATTATTAAGAAAAGAACTGGAGGAAAAGATGCAGTGTTGCTTGGTGATTTTGCTTTGGAACCTTCAGAAAACTTTAATTCGATTTTTCTCAGAATTGAGTTTGCTGACTCTGTCGACTTCAAACGGGTGTAGCTCAGTCATTTTCCGTCCGAGTCCAACAAATCATACATTTCGAGTGGTCTTTTATTGGAGAATGTGAAAATAAAAATAACTCATTTTTGAAAATTTGCTCATTGTGACTCATTTTGCCAACACTGGTCACAGTTTGTCTTTAATTGTGACTTAGATGAAAAACAAATTTTATGAGGAATTAATGCAGAAATCCAGATATTTCAGAATACACACACATGTAAAATGTAATGTCTCTGACTGCCAGATGATGACACACACATGCTGGCTAATACTGGCATGATTTTGTGGAATACTGCTGCAAACCTCTGACCTTGCCAGTGATGCTTGTAGTCGCAGGTGCGGGACAGGGCAATCATCATTGCACTGTAGAGGGGCAGGATCATGGCACAGAGACGCCAGCTGCGCCCGCGTCCGGCAGCTGTGAAGCACTGCAACTTGCCTGCCAAGTAGAATGAAGTAAAGCCCAGACCAGAGAAAGCAACTAAAACAAAAGGTGAAAGAAACAGAAATAGAAAATGTTAAAACTAAATGCAAAGGCCAGTAAGAAACCATATAAAGTAGGAAACAACACATCACATAAGAAACCTCTTTGATATCTAAATTGTCTCCTAGACAGCAGCAATATTAAATAGAACTGCTGTCTCATCCTTCTAAAATTGAATCACTATAGAACACCCCAAATGTTCTAATCTTTCTAACAGAACCCGGATTTCTGTGACTTCCATGAAAAGTCATAAATGAAAATCAGATTTGTGAGCACTCTTATTACTTTTCTGCTCTCTGACAACCTGTTGCCCTGGCAACTTGAGGTAACATAAAAGAAACAAGATAGTTTTTTTCCCCCTAAAATTTTAAACTCTATATTACATTAACAATGTCTTTAATGAATTACTACAGCTATTAAAAATGAGCTTGAATGGAGATTTGGAGATTTGCGTTATGGCGTTAATAATAAAGATATCAGCAAAACCGATGACTGTATGAAACCGAATAATTTGGTATCCAATATGCTAATTCAACATTTTTATGTTGGATTCTGAAAAGTGATTATGCACTCTTTCAGTAACAATGGCAGAACACACAACATTAGTTTTCCTAATCAAGGGTTTTACATTTACACTGACAGCTATGACCTTACAAAAACACTGGGTCTCATTCACTAAGCGTGCATATGCACAAATTTGTGCATGAAATCTAGGTCGCAGGAGCGTTATGATCTTAGCCTGTGTTCCCCTGTCTTGTGTTTGGACTTAATGTGTTACTTTCTGTCTAGAGAGCTATTTTTAAGTCAACTTATAGTCCTTTTGTTTCATTGGTTGCATTCCCAGGTTTGTCTTGTTTCTGTGTTATGTTGATAGTGTCTCTGTGTATATATAGCCCAGTGTTTTAGTCAGTCTTGGTAGTTGTCTTTGAGACGTTGTTGCGTGTAGTTCCTTTGCCTTGTTCTCCCTGTGTTCTGTTTACCATTTCATGTTCTGAATTACCTTGTTTTAATAAAAAATTACTGCTTGCATTTCGATCCTGCCTCTCCTCTTCCCTGCTTATGTAAATGTATTTGTGCCTCTACCTTATCGTCTTCTTCTTTGGTAAATAATCCATTTTACACTGGTAGCCCATTATTTTTTTCAAATTTCTGCACACTTGATTCCTATTCCCTTTAAAATGAGGTTTCTCAATTGAAAGCAGCCACTTCCTCATACCCACTAGTTTGTTTCAATCATGTTTTGTTTCTTTGAGTCCTGTTGTCTTCATTATTATAAATGACTATTTGTGTACTGGTGTTATGCCAGCAGCTTTTAAAATAGCTGCGGTTACCCCAGTACCAAAAAAAACAAACATTGATTATGAAAACCTTAATTTTTTTCGTCACATTTCCAATCTCCCTTTTCTTGCTAAAATTTTGGAGCGAGTTGCTACTCAGTTAATTTTTCATTTAACTGAAAACAATCTTTTGGAGTCTTTGCAGTCTGGCTTCCGTAAATTCCATAGCGTTGAAACATTGGTCAAGGTCACTAATGATCTGCTAATTGCCTCAGATTCTGGCTGTCTTTCAATTTTGATACTTCTTGATCTCAGTGCCGCTTTTGACACTGTAGACCATTCTCTTTTAATTACTCATTTAGAAACTGTTTTTGGGGTCTCTGATACTGTACTTAATTGGTTTAAGTCCTACCTCATGCATCATAAGAAGTTTGTTACCATGGGTGGATTTAGGTCAGAGCTTTATTTATTTGTCAGAACTTTTAACTTTGATGTTTTATTTGTTTTATGTAAAGTGCTTTGAGATGCAACATTTAAAGGTGCTATAGAAAATAAAGATTATTATTATTATTATTATTATTATCCAAGACGGAGGGAGCAGAAGGATATGAGATGGACTCGTCCTTATCTTGCTCTTCTTCCGCTAAATCCTTGGGTCCCTCTCAGGGTTTGGAATAGGGTGACCATATGTGCCATTTTTACGAGACACATCCTGGTCAGGATTTCTATATTGCCTAAAATATCCAGGTTTTAGCTTTATTTTCCTGTTTTCATACATGCAGAAGGTAATGATCGAAAAGTAGCTTGACCAATAATATGAAGGCATTGTACATAATTGACTAACTGTGGCACGTGAGAAGGTGCGATCTACAGAGAACGGTCAAAGTGATGCAAATATGCATACAGATTAGGTGTGTGTTTGACTTGAAGCAGCACTGCACAGACTGATCGGTGAATAACATCAAAGCATGGGCATAGAATACGTGGGGGACGTGCCACCCCACAAGTTTAATAGAACGTAAATTTGTCTCCCACAGTTTTCCAGGCAAGTGTTTTCACGTAGAGGTTTTCAGGGGCCAGTGTGAATAAATCTAAATTTAAATTCAAAGAGAAAAGATAGTCTGTGAATAACTATTTGTTCGTATCCAAAATAAGGTGATGTGAACATTACGGAGTGCTGAACACTCTCATGAAGTATGTTTTATTCATACTCGAAGCCGGAGGGTCCTCTCGTGTAGAAAGTCCAACACGGAGTCATAGAAGTAACAATTTATGACATGCAGGAAATCCTTAATATGGACAAAGGCATCCAGCTATCGCTGTGGCTAAGCTGAATAAAAAAAAAATGTGCAGACAATACATGCACGATTGCTACAAATACATGGTTTATATATGGTGTTTTTTTCAAGTCATCTCCAGGTAATAAACAATGTATCTGACAGCATTACTGACAACATTTATTACAGCAGCCTATAGAAACTATAAAATATATTTTCTGCCTTATTCTGTGATAAAAATGAAACTGAAAAAGTGTAGTATATGAGCAAATCATAAAATTGGCATTAGGAAAATATAGGAAAAAAATATTACAGAATACAAATTATTGGTAATTGTCCAGCAGTTATTTGATTTCTTAGCCAATTAAATAAATAAATAAATAAATAAATAATAATAATAATAATAATAAATAAATAAATGCTGTCAGTTAGACCAAAAAAAAAAAAAAAAAGACATCTGACATTTCTGTCCCCCTCACTTCTGAAATGATAGCTACGCCCCTGCATCAATGTACCGCAAGAGCAATTCGAGAGGGATCGTCTGCTCTCTATAGCTCTCACGGTACATAGATGTAATACAACAATTGGTCTGTGCAGCATAAGCAGCCAAAACCAGGATATTTCAGGCAATATAGAAATCCAAGCAAGGACATGCCCTGTTAAAATGACACGTTTGGTCACCCTAGTTCGTAAGCACGCTCTGCGGTTTCTTCCCCCCAAAGAGAGAGCCAGGCCCTTCATATCTCTTCCTCCAAGGAGGTTGATGTGATGAGCGTCGATACTGAGGAGACTGTGGACTTGCCACCACAGTCCCTCACGTATAAGGAGCTCATGGAGCTTGTCATTTGCGCTGTGGCAAAGTTGAAAATCGATTTGCCAGCTGAGAAGTAAAACAAAAAACAGTCAAAGAGGCAAAAACATCCAATAGGCAAAAAGCTCAATGTGGGTGCTCCACCACACAAGAATATGAACCAGAAAATCAAAGTGGGCACACCATAGCTCCAGAAATAGAAAAATATTTATTTATGTTCTCACCAGATGAGAAGTAGGACATTCGTCAGAAGAGGAAATTATACAAACGGTCTCCCCCACCATGGCATCATCTCTGAAGGCCCCAAGGCTTCCCACCAAGCTGGGGAAAGCTCATATGGCGGCAGGTCAGGCCGATGCATGTCTGCACACCATGGCTAAGGAACTGAGCGACAAAGAGGAGGTAGAACTGTGTCGGGCCACGGATCTCTCTCTCCGTGCTACCAAGGGAACAACCAGAGTCATTGGCCATTCAGTGGCAACACTGGTAGACACTGAGAGACATCTCTGGTTGAATCTGTCCGAGCTGCAAGACAAGGACAGATTTTTCCTGCTGGATGCTCCACTCTCACCTAATGGCCTCTTTGGCGACATAGTAAATATTGTCGTCAAGAGGTTTCAGGAGGTGAGGAAGCAGGAGACAGCATTTCAGCACTACCTCCCTCATCGTCCTCAGGGCCTTTGGGCTGCTGAGTGGGGAACAGCCCTAGCCGTCCAGCTCCTCATGCCACCAGGCCCAGAAATGGAGCATTGTGACACATACCCCACCGCAGAAGGATCAGGGATCAGGGTGCGCTCTCAGTCGGGGTCTTCCAGAGAGAAGTCAGATCATATGTCACTTTGCTCACATCTGATTGGTCCAATTTCAGTTTGAGATCTCTAACCCAGAACATAACCTGCCCCAGAGCAGGTTAGCTGTGCAGTGTAAGTTACTATGGCAATGAACGCAGCTAAAAGCCAAGCCACTTTCATGGTACCTAAAACCCAGGATTGGTGCAAACTAAACTGAAACTTACCTGGCTAGCCAGCTAAACCGGGTTCATGGTACAAGCTCCTGGTCTTTTCAGGATCAGATAGCTATCCGATCAGAAAAAACGCATGAAGTGACCAGGTGTAAACAGCCCAAAATGTGCAGAGCAGTGGAAGGTGCGATCATGCCATATCGTGATAACGGTAATTATGAGATACCAACTTGTAAAAAGCGTTCACATCCTTGTAGAGCTGATAATTACACCTTGTGAACTGAGAGCTTTCTGAGAGCTACGGCTTGTACCACGTGACTGCTGCACCTCACGCAGAACCAGTGAAAAATGGCGGTGTTTTCAAAGAAAGCTAAAAGGGGAAAATAGATACATATATAAGTATGAATGCGATCCGGTGTCATGAGAAATCGAGTCCCCCCTCGAAATCGGGTCTGCTTAAGACCCTAAGCGATCCCATTGGCTCAAATTATTTTAATAGCTACTCTCTTTAGTGCCTGAATACAATTCCTACAAAATCATGTAATGATAAA
>JAFVLL020005989.1:0-24433 GCA_021397915.2 Tor tambroides | reverse complement strand
ATTTTTTAAAATTACACTACCATTCAGAATTTGTGGTTGTACAAGTTTATTGAACAAAGTCTCTTCTGCTCACCAAGGCTGCGTTTATTTGATCAAAATGCCGTAAAAATGTAAAATATTTTTACAATTTAAAATAACGGTTCTATATGAATATATTAATTTTTGTGAGGACAAAGCTGAATTTTCAGCATCATTACTCCAGTCTTCAGTGTCACATGTTCCTTCAGAAATCAGTCTAATATGCTGATTGATAACAGTTGTGTTGCTTAATAGTTTTAAAATATTTCTCAATATTTTAATTCAGGATTCTTGAATAGGGCATTCAAAAGAACACCATTTATTTTAAATAGAACAAAGAATATAATATAATATACAATATAAATTCTATAGCTGGTGAATGATATTTCAGCACATATCCAGCAATTACAGCTGCATTTATAGAAAGAAATGTCATCTATATTTTTTGGGAGCAAATAACCAGGTATGTGTGCAAATGCACAGGCCTTGTCGGTTAGATAATGACAAACGATTCAGTGACACAGTGACAAAAGATTGAATACTTGACATGAGCCTGAAAAAAATACACATCCCGCATCGTCTCTGCTGGAAATGAACGGCAATAGGAATTTGCCAAGAACTGATGGCCCCTATAATGAGTGTATGACTAATATTGCAATTTAGCAAAAGAAAATAAATGTGAGCAAACCAGTGAAATTATGCAGCATTACACTCCGCTGTGAAGAAGAACTCTCTCCGCTAAAGATCCCAGCAAATGTAATTTCTCCTATTAATTGCCGTGCCCTCTTGAAACATTTTCCAACTTTGTGAAAGCCTCGATCATTTTCGCGAGGGTGAGAGGAATGAGTGTGATGGAGCTCCTTTTATCTTATTTTACAAGACTTCAAGTCAAATAGAAAGTTGAACTTCATGTGATTAGAAACTTGCTGAGGCTCACAGTTCTTTCACTCTCCGCAGACATGTTAATCGACATTATTAACATTAACTACTCCGCTGGAAATTCACACCTTTTTTACATTTAAAGGAATAGTTCACTCTAAAAATGGAAGTTATTTACACTCCCGAATCTATATTTGGAGAATTTTTGAGGAATCTTCACACAGCACTTTTCCATACGACAAAATTTCATGGCAAAAATCTCTGTCAAGCTCTAAAAACTCAATAAAACAGTGTTTCTGGACTGTATTCCAAGTCTTATGAAGCTTTATGATCATTTTATGTGAGTAACAGACTGAAATATGTAATTTACGTACATGAATCTAGTCATATAAACTGTTTATGGTGCTTTTTATGTCCCTGACAGACAGACAGACAGACAATAATAATAGCAATCATTTTATTACGTCAAAAAGAGCTGCATAAACATTTTTCTGAATTTCTCTTTTCTATGAAAAACGATGATTTTGTGCTGTATTTTCAGCCTTATGAAGCTTTGTGATCAAGATGAAGTTTATGGTAAGATTTTGGCAAGATTCTCTCAAAGTAACGAACAAACATTCTTACAGTAATGCTAACAGAACTAGTTAAAGTTATCTGGTTGTTAATGTTCTCAAAACGTTAGGACAAAAATGCTATTTATACATTGTTCATGGAACGTTTTGATTTCCCTGAAATGTTTTAGTTGGACGTTCGTCTAATGTTTTTTAAATGTCTGAACATTAAAAGAACGTTTAGAGAAAATTCTAAAGGAAAAGTATCAAAAAGAGCTGCGTAAAGATTCCGTTTTCTCCTTTAGTGTTCCATGAAAAAAAATTCATATGGGTTTGGAGCGACATGAGGGTGAGTAAATAACAATAAAAACTTTGTTTTTGTGGTGAACTGTCCCTTTAAACCTTGCCTGTGTTTTAAAGTGTAAAAATTCCACTCGCGCCCTAAATGAATTCTAACACGGCACGCCAAATCCACCATATTATTGACATTACGAGGACATTTCCCCTTTGGCATGACTGAATTATACACAAACGGCTAATATTAACATTCAGATTCTCCCATAAAACTTTACGTGGCGCCCGTCGACCAAACAGCAAATCAAATCCCCCCGCATCTGCTGGTATCTGTCAATACGCGCATTCCTGCAACATTTCAGCAGGCACGACGCACCCCTCACCATTTTGTAAATCTGAAAGGGGGGATTTCCTCAAAGAAGGGATTTATAGCTTCATGCCGGCTTCACATGATTGATAGCACACAGTGGAGCCTTTGTACAGGAAGACGCATGCCTCACTGTGGGCCAACTGCATCTGTTTGAAACAAAACATGATGCCAGGCCTTCCTGAACGCTCTGTCTTGAGTCATCGCGAGAAGGTTCCAGTAACCTCCTTGTGGGTGTAGTGTGAAGTCGCTCGCTGGATGTGAAAGTCACTGCTATCGGGATGTGAATGGAGAAATGCAGATGAGCTGCTCAGACCTTTGACTGGTAGCTCTCGTGGGAATCTGAACTCTGTTTTCTTTGATTCACTGAGATTTGACTCATTTTTGGACTCACGAGTGATTTATACATCCTGTGGATTGCTTGTTTTTATACCTGGGTGGAAGTGTTGGTGTTTCCAGTTACTAGATTGTAGGGGTGTAAAACGGTTCGGGAAATTGAGCATGAATAGATGACTTGCTTTTCTTAGCTCATACTTTAGTTTGGACTCAATATAGTAATTTTATTTATCCTATTGAAGAGTCAACATCAAATGTTGACATTCGAACACATTTACTTCCATAATGGACCATTTTTTAAAAAAACATTACATTCTGAAAATTTTAGTTTTTAAATGAAATGGGTTTAGGGGCGGATTGGTTGAAAATAAAACAAATTAAATTAAATTAAATTAAATTAAATTAAATTAAATAAATAGTATTGTTGTAATTATTATTATATTTTATTGTTATTTTGGGCACATTAATCATGCAAAAAATGAAAAACTGGATCTCAAGGTTTTGTGTGAGTATGTGTGTAACAATATCTGATGTGTCAGATGGGAGAGTAAAAAATATGATTTATTTGTGCCAGTTTAAATGCGGCCTATATGGCAAGGTGTAGGGTGTGGATTAGTTCAATAATAAAATTTTATTTTATTCTTCCTTTTAAATAAATAATGTGGATGGATGAATCATGCACAAAAAGGGGTGAATTATGATTTCAAGACCTAATTAGCTTTAAAGTCCCTGGTCTTACTGTGCACAATTTATTAGGACATTATTTTTAAGTATTAATAAAAAAATATTTTTATTCTCTTATTTAATCAGCTTCTTTGCCTCTGAAATGACCTTCCTTTTCTGACGTCATGAAGCTTGAAAAAATATCAAACAATAATATTGTTCTGTTTTTCAAACTTATTATTTTTTTTTTTTTCCAAAACCAAAAGTTCCACCTGGCATTATTTCCAAATCTTTATTGGAAATATTTTGCATTATGAAAGTGTTGCGAGTGCCATTTCATGTCGACTTTAAATGTTTAAAAACTCCTTGAACCGTAATTCTGGCCGACATATTTTAGAAGTTATTACTGGTCACAGTAAATTTGAGGCTTTCAAGAGGTCAAAAAGGAACCCGCTTCAACTCGTAGCTGATGGAATCAGCATATAAATTGCGAACGAATACAGATCCATCGCTCCATCCTGGAATCCCCCCTTCAATGCGCTCATCTCCTTCCCCAGTGGTTTTTCACCTCTGTGTTTGGAGAGGTCTCACATCTGTCTCCCTGCCCTTCAGTCGGCTCGCTTGACTTTCCCCTCCAAGGCGCACTGTTTAAAGATGTGCAGCTGCCTCACCGAGAGCCAGGATGGCCACCGTGGAGGCCTGTAGTTAGTCCGTCAGTGGCTGGCTTTGCTTGAGTGGATCCATGTGCGGCTGAGGTCCTTGCTGGGATAAGCGCTTTAATACCTGCCATTACGCTGCCAGAGGGAGTCATTAGGAGCCAGCGGATCTTGTTGCAGATCACAGTCAAATGAACACCGGCCCTCATTTTGGCCCGGACGACTCCCATCAGAGCTGCAATGAGACCCAGTGACCCTCGAGAGCCCGCCTCTGCTCTCCATACGCACACTTTTGTTTTTGTCGTCGCTTCTCTGTTACAGGCGTGTAATTTGTTAGTCGTGATTTATGATTTGGGAATTTTTTTTGTCGTGCATTTTGGAAATTTATTGGAGTGTCTGAATGGGAAGCTCAATAGTCTTTTGGTTAAAATTGCTCCCATTCATCATGATAGTGACACTTTAAGTTTGTTTTAATTTCTTCTTCAGTATCAGTTTCTCAGACTGGATTTTCACATCCGGATAGTTGTGTAGCGTGGTGATATGCGGTTGTTAGGTTGTTCTGGGTGGTTGCAAGGTGACTGATTACTGACCTGGGTTCAAAATTCAATTATCTATCTATCTATCTATCTATCTATCTATCTATCGTTCGTTCGTTCGTTCGTTCTATCATTCTATCTATCTATCTGTTGTTTTGTTGTTAAATTGTTCTACATTTTTATCTATCTGTCTGTCTATCTATCTATCTATCTATCTATCTATCTATCTATCTATCGTTCTATCTATCTATCATTCTGTTGTTAAATCTATCTATCTATCTATCTATCTATCTATCTATCTATCTATCTATCTATCATTCTGTTGTTAAATCATTCTATATTTTTATCTATCTATCTATCTATCTATCTATCTGTTGTTCTATCATTTTATCGTTAAATCATTCTATATTTTATATCTATTCCATCACTATAGACAAACTTTGATTTTGTAGTTAAAAATTAGTTTTATAAATTTAATTTCTTTTTAATTCCCATATTGAAAAATATATATATTTTTAGTTATTACTTTAAATGTTTGCATTTACTTCTTTTTTTCATTATTTTACTTAGGTTTTGGTTCTGTTTCTGAGTAATACTAATATGGATGATGAAGATCTGTGTCGTAACAGCAAAAGGGCTGAAACATGAATCTTGACACCTCCTTGACTTTGATATAGTGTCCGCAGGCCTTTTTGACCATGATCCTCTTGTCTCATTGGTCAACAGCACCCAGCAGGCGGATGTAGAGGTCAGACGCCTCTAGATGTGTAACACCAGGCCCATCTGAACGCATTACTGTCCAGTACAGCATCAGTACTGCACACGTTATAGCCGAGAGCTCCTCTGTGATCGTGTGTGATTTTATTTTACATAGTCGGTGGAAATGTACTGCATTGTGTTTTTGCCTGCATGAGTGCCACGCTCCCGTGAGCTGGCACGCGCCAGAGAATCACAGAAATGTGGGCTATTTTAGAGAGGGACTTCCTGGTGATCGTACAGATACACACAGCCGTGTGCCAACCTGCTAGCAGATGGCATGAGAATGACGTCGACTTCGTGGTCTACTTATACTACATCCATTTCCTGTCTGAGGCTTGAAGCTGATGTAACCAGACCAGGGATCTGATTAATTGAGTTTTCAAAGGATTTTTATAACGTTGCAGATGTTCATGTGCGCGTAACACATGTGAAGCACAATATTGTGCAAAACTACACAATTAAAATAGAATAGTCTGCTGGTTGTTTTTTTTTTTCTATTAAAGAAAAAGTCAAAATATTTAAATGAAGTTTAATAAATATTAAATTTTTACTTTATTTTTTATTTTTATTTTAGTAATTTCCTTATGCCTTTATCATTTTTATTATTATTTTTTTTTATAGGTTTAATTTTTATTATTACTTTTTGAGTGATTTTAGTACTTCAACTTGAATGTATATATACTCTACTATTATTATTACCATTAATATTCTGAATATATTTTATTTTTAGACTTTCAGTTTTCATTTTAATTTTAGTTTATTTTTTATTTTAGTAATTTTTCTTATGTAATTGTCATTTTTATTACTTTATTAATTTTATAGTTTTAATTTAGGTTTTATTATTATTTTCATATTTTAAGTTTTAGTAATTTTAGTACTTTGACTTGAACTTATTTTAGTTAGGTGCCAAGGCAACATGTCAAATTTTGTTTTTCAATGTTTTTTTTTATATTAGTTTTATATATATATATATATATATTCACATTTATTTCAGTTATCAAAAAAGATTTGTAAATTTTGTTGTTCTATTGTATATTAATATTAAAAATAAACTATTATAAAATAAATATAAAATATTATATAAAAAGAGTTGTTTGATTCATCAACCATTGTGAACCATCCATTATAAATATCAGATTTTATGCAGCAATTAACTGTACCTAGTGACTTTATTAAACACTAAATCATGCCATTGAGATTTGTATGGCTTTGATTCACTGCAGATTGTTCTCGGAGTGCTTGTGTAACGTTTGACCCTCCTCTGGCCCTCGTGGCCCTGTTTTGCAAAGGCCCATGGGAGCTTCCTGAAGCCCTGATTCAGGTCTCATTGCTTCCTGTCTATTTTGCGTGAGCTGATCAATCACGGAGACGAATGTGTCTGTCACCGCACACGTGGCCGCCGCCGCACCTGCTCGATACCCCCGCGCTGAAACACTGCCATCTTAGCAGCTCTTGACAGATGTTCCCCACTTCAAAACGTGTCTGCGCGTCGCCCGCTTGTGAGGGGGCAGTTAGTCATACGCGTCTTCGAGAGGATATGTTTGCGTATTTAATTGAATTAATTACACGATATTAATCAAATGAATAGCATATATGAAGATCTTCTCGCATCTGTCGCTCCACAGGCCCCATGTTTTGCGCTTTTGCACGATTTCTTTGTGCGTTCGCTCGTGTTTTCTCCTCACCGGCTGTATGTGGCTGGGACGCAGGCATGAGGTAGCACACGGTGTCCAGATCCCTCCATCAGGGACCTCATCAGCCTCTGAATTTCCTTCCCCTCTCGCCTCAGGCCATCCATATTCATTTCCTGTACTGATTTAGGCCCAATGAAGAAAGAAAGCTGGCTTCTCTTTCTTCCCCCCACCGGTCCTCCCGCCTGCCGCCCTGCGTGACAACACACTGTAATTGCATTGGATTAGTATGATAGTGTACACAGCCTGGGTCAAATACCTATTTGAGAGATCACGGCGCTATAGCGTTCATGCAATTCTTTGTTTACTCGCTGTGCCTTCAGTCAAACTCGCATGCAGTTTTTGGCTGTGAGACAAAATAAGAACATAAATTATGGTCGCTTTGTTGATTGAAACAAAGAAAAACACTGATTGGGTTATAAAAGCCACAACAATGAAAGTGAATTGAATTGTTTGTTTACAATATATCAAATTGTTAATGTATATTTCTAAACAAATGTTGCTGTAAAATGGAATAAATACACTTAGACTGAGTTAAATAAATTGTATCATTTAGTACAGATGAAACATGTTTAATATTTTAGCAAATACAAAAAGCAACAATGACAAAAGTACAAACGAAAGTAAAATGTTGGCTTAGCTAGTTAACCTTTCCAATTTTTTGTTACCTTATCACATTTATTCTGTAAAAAACAGCTTTTTCTAAATAAAAGTTGAAAATGGAATAAATGCATAAATAAAGGTTGATTTTGTTTATTGACAAAAGAAACGACATTAAATTGTGTCATATTACGTAAAGCAAAACGACAAATGACAGCTAAATCAAGTCAACAATTAACCATTATTAAACATGCACTCAAAAACCTTTTGTCATGTTGCATTGTTGAATGATAAACTTTTTTCTAAATAAATATAGTAAATGCATAAATAAAGCTGTTTGTTTGACACTAGAAAAAATATGAAATTTTATCTTATTGCAAAAAGCAAGTACAAACAAAGTCGACTTATCAGATTTTTATTGTAGAATAAAAGCATCATTTTGTAAACAAACGCTGCTGCAAAATGGCCATATGATGGTTATTATGGTCATTTAGACAGCTAAATGTTGACTTAGCTACTTAGCTTTGTTTAAAAGTATTTTTAAAGTGTTTTGTTTATGCCAATCAATTTTTATTGTAGAATAAAACCATGACTTTCTAAATAAATGTTGCTGAAAAATGGGCATAAATGCATAACTAAAGGTTGATTTTGTGTAATGACACAAAAAAGCATTAAACTGTTCATGTTAAATACTTAAATGCGGTGTTCATGCCATAATCTCATTGATCAGAAGATAAAAAAGTAATCTTCTAAACAAATATTGTTGTGAAACGGAGCAAATTTGACATGAAAATTATAGTAAAAAAGCACAAACAAAAGCTAATTGTTTAAAAACAGTTGTCGTTGATCAGAAGAAATATATACATACAGGTCAGTCCTAAAAGTTACGATATTTTCATGTTATGTTAAGCAGAAGTACAACATATCAAGCTATTTATAGTTACCCCACAATTTAGTTGTTTACACAGCATCACACTGGCAATCGGTGGACAAAAAGTGTATATTTCTAACGTTTCCTTCAGTAGCTGGTTTAAAAAGGAGCGACGTACATGTCGGTAATGTAATGTGCTATTACTATGTAGATTTTTGTGACGGATCCGTCTTTGATGTGTGCTTTTCTGGTGTCTGTCATCTCAAACAAAGAGGTGATGAGCCGCGCCATTGTCGGACGGGATGATATCGTTACATTAGCCGCACACACGAGAATCAAACCCCATGATTACGCTGGTGGGTGTAGCTTTTTGTTCTTCCAGGGGGGAGGAAATTGACGGTAATAAAAAAAGAAGTCAGATGACTTAACTCTGTAATTACTGGCCTGTTTTCGTGATCCCGTATTCTATTTAAAAGCTAAGTCTCAAATGGCTGCTACTTACCAGTTAAGATTAATCCCGCCATTAAACCTTTGGCGTTCGGAGAATGCAGACTCTCTCGAAAAAGGTCTGCCGGTGAGATGTAGTAAGTAAGTGTGGATGTACATTAGACTCTGGCTCTGTAAATCTTTCGGCTGCGTTCGACATCAAACGCATGCACACACACACACACACACACACACACACTCGGATAAAGTCACCTAAGGCTCAGATCATGAGTGCTAGGAATGTTCTACCGCCCACAGGCACATTGAACAGACAGATACTGCGGTTTGCAAACAGCCTACATTGATCATTATTCATGAAAGACAGTCATATGAAAGTTCTGCCTTATTTCTCTGTGTATCGAGACGGACGGCCCGCATAAAAGATGCAGTCAGACGGGCACACATGACCCTAAATGTCGCAGAACGGGCGCGTGTGTTTATGTGGGCGGATGGCTTTCACGCATGTGCGACTGTTTGTTTGTTTGCCTGCTGAAATTACAGCCTGACGCTTGTCTTTGAATACAAATGCGAACGTGTGCTAAGTGCGTATTTGTTTTTATGGGCATTTGAGTCCGTATGTTTACATGCTATAATGATTAAGTCCGTAATGAGGTGCGTTCCGTGCGCCGTTCGGCGGAGTTTCGGGGCCTGTGAGTAATTGACCCGTTTTGATAAACGCCTCTGAATGACACCGACATAATTCACCCTAAAAGTTTGCACTGTCACCGGGATGAGCTAACTGTCTCGCGCAAATATATGGGTGCAATTTTCGAAATAGGTTTATGGCAATCCTTGGGAGAGGAGGGCGAGATAGTGATATTACTGACTTTATTACTCTAGCCGAACATCATTCGGCACCTTGCCCTTTTTGTACCTCCGTTTCTCTCTCTATCCCTGCTGTCAAGTAAGGCTAGGGCTTTGTAGTATCGGATAACCTGTTTTCTGGTCGTGGAGCTCGATGAATTGCGTTAAACGCAGGCCTCGGCAATAAGGGTCCGGCTGGCAGTTCGCATTTTTACATGCCCTGCTGACATTTTCACTGGCCCTGAGGCAGAAACGACAAGTTTAGATATTGTTTAGCGGCATATTTTTAAATGAGGTGTCAGGAGCAATATATATTTTTATTAAACATTAAGATTTCTATACAAGAGGCATTTACAACAGAACACTTCCATTTGTTATCATGAGCTATACATCAGTTAACATGAACTAACAATGAAAAATACTTCTGAAGCATTTATTAATCTTACTTTATGCTAATTCCAACATTTATTAATACCAGTGTTATTTTACTATCATTGAGATACTATCACAGTTGTAGTAATATTTTGAATTATTTTTTTATTTTTATATACATATATATTTTTTGTACATCTAGTTAAAAAATGAAAATAAGAAATGCTGCCTTGACAACTAGCTCCTAAATTACTAGATAAATAAGTTTTTAATATTTTATTTTAGTTAAAGTTTATTTAATTTCAAGTAACAATTTTTTATGGTTTTAATTTTAGTTTTAGTTAACCATAATAAATAAATAAATAAATAAAAAATTGAAAGTCGTATCTATTATTTAATGGACACAGCTAATATGAATAACAATAACTGCATTTTTATTAACTTTAACCAAGATTCGTAAATACTGTAACGAATGCATTGTATATTGTTAGTTAATATTAGTTAATGCATTAACTAACATTAACTAATGGAACCTTGTTGTGAAGTGTTAACATACATTTTCTTTAAGTTATAAAGGGATATGATTTGAAATAAAAAAGTATTTCTTTACAAGACAAATTTACAAGTAAATATTTTAATATTCAGATTTAAAATGTAATATTTTTAAACCATTAATAATTAGCAATAATTCAATCAAATTAATTAAAAAAAATCAATAAATATAAAACCAAAGAGCCATTTTAATGTGGCATAAATGCATTGAATCACAAGGAAAAAAAATATTACCTTTGCTGTGATCGATTTTTGACAGTATGTTGTCTTTTGAGTTAATTCTAGTGCTGAATATAGGACTATGTAAATGCATAACATGGGTGTCGTTGGTCATTTGCGTCGTGTCTCGTCGTTTTTTCAGTGCCTCACTCCATGAGCGCTGCATTTTTAAGACATCTGTGCAATTAAACCTTTTTAAGGCAAGTAATTCTGACAGCCGGCCTGAAACTCACTCACACTGACCTCATCCGGCCATTTTTATTGTTAAGGGCCTGTAAATGTTATTACAGCAATATTGCTGTTATATCATCTATTTTTAGTGTTGTTTTCACAAATTGCTCCGTCTCTCTGGTATTTCCAGCAGAAAGCTTGATGCACAGCATATTTTCATAAACTGTCATGACAGTCTGGGCTTTTGTTACGTTAGGATAATTAGACATTTTCGCTATCATTATTATCGGCTTTTCAAGCAATTAAGTGCAATTCTGTTGTCTATTTGAACTTTTGTGTGCCGTATTTGTTTTGGGGTTGTGCGTCAGACCTGTCCTGGATCAGGTTGGTAACCCTTAGACAAAAACATACGGGCCGGCCTATACGGTCGCGATATACAGGGTCTCTATAATGCGTGCCTTTAAATAGATGCGGACAAAAGAATCACTGTTGCAATGCCATCCAGCTCTGATCCCACAAAACCTTGGACCACTCCCTTCTTGGCTCCCAGTGAATACTCCCCTTTAGCGCCGTGATCGGCGTCGACTGAAAAAGTTCCTTATTCTGCACGGCTGAAGGCTTGTGGGCTGGGAATGGGCTCTGCTGACTGGCAGCAATCAATCATAAAGCAGGAACGGGCTAATGAAGAAGACCATAGTTTATTAAAGGGCTTGTGGGGAAGATATTAAAGCAGGTCCCGGATTTAGCTGAGGATACACACACAGGAGGCTACTGTAAAGCTACAGTGGTGTTTACCCGACACTGCCGTCCATTATGTTACCCGCTCGTGAATATGACCCATTTATAAAGGCACGTTTACCGTGCGCCATAGAAAGAGGACATTAGTGGATAAATAGGGTCCGAGGTGACGTTCACGCAGTGCTGAAATGCATTAGCCAACAGGTTTAGCTTTGCAACGTATGGCTGAATTACAGCTGGTTGTTTGATTGATTTCCCTTCGCTAAACCCGCATTGTCTACAACACAAACAGACCAGATTTTTGTGTTGTGAGCGCAGGTGAAACAAAGCTCAAATAAATTAAGAATTAAGTAAACAATTTAATTATAATGTAATTTTAAATAGCATAAAAATTTATTAATTTTATTAATCAAGGATGCTTTAAACTGATCAAAAGTGACAGTAAACTTTTATAATTAAAGTGAAACAAAGCTGAAATACATTACTTTAAAACAATGACATAATTATAATGTTTTAAGAGCATAAAAATATATATATATAAATAATATTAAATAAATAAATACACAAATAAATATATTTAAGAGAATACATTATTTATATATGTATGTGTTATACTACCATTCAAACATTTGGGATCAGTGGGGTATTTTTTTAATACCTTTATTTTATTTTATTTTATTTTTTAATAGAAATTAATACCTTTATTCATCAGTGATGCTTAAAACTGATCAAAAGTGACAGTAAAGATATTTACATTGTTACAAAAAATGTATCACAGTTTTGCAGTATCAAAGTCTACAAAAACAAGCACAACTGTTTTTAGCATTAATGATAATAATCAGAAAATCAGCATATATTAGAGTGATTTCTGAAGGATCATGTGACACTGAAGACTGGAGTAATGATGCTGAAAATTCAGCTTTGGTCACAGAAATAAATTACTTTTTAAAATATATTCATATAGAAAAACAGTTATTTTAAATTGTAAAAATATTTCACAATATTACTGTTTTTGCTGTATTTTTTATCAAATAAATGCAGCCTTGGTGAGACATCTTTTAAAACCCCCCAACTTTTGAATGATAGTGTGGGGATAATATAGATTTACCAGATTTTAACTTCTTGAATTTAACATTTCATAACATCAATGTCAATTTCAGACCCAAATACATACACACTGAGATGAAATACCTTCAAAAATCGGAAAATATTGTCATTTAGCTAAAAAGGTTTACTGGCCAGCCCTAGCTTAACTAAAAGATAAACAAAAGTGGTCAGGAAATGACCCTGCGAGACGCAAAATCATATTTCAGGTTGAGTTAACAACAGTTCACTCATTAAATCACTGGGCTGGGTCAGATGATTCAGATCCATAATTCAGTGTGGGAGGAGGATGTTGACGGTTAACATGGAGCGCTTCTTGAGAAAGAAAGGTGAGATTCCTCAGACGAGGGGGCACACTGAGACTTTAGAAGACAAATGAGCAGCGAGGGAGTGAAAAATGCAAAGCAGATGTTTTTTAGCCATTTTTTTAATGGCAGTGAAACATTACTGATGCCATTACTGAGCTCTTTTATGGCTTCTTTTAATCCTTCCTCCCGCCTGAGGAAAGGAACCCCTTGTGGTGCAAAGCAGCCTCTTTGCTTTAGAGCGACAATTTGAAGCCATTTCCAATTCATTTCCTAATCTGCCACGAGGCTTCGCAGGGCTTCCTTTGCAATTATTATTTCTCTGAGAGACAGAAGAAAGGCAGAAAAGTGGAAAGGCGCTCCTTCTTTCAGGTAAATTTATTGTAATCCTTCGGATGCGAATTTCTCAGAGTCATCGCTCGCCATGACGCAAATATGGCTCACTCACTCATTTCCTTTTTTATTTACAAAATTATAAACACAGACGCCGAGGCTCCCACACTCCCTCAGAAGAGCAGCGTTTGCAACGAGAACTTTTCTCCGTAGTTACGTAGCATCCATCTGATCCGGGTTGGGAAAAAATATTATTCATGATATTTTTTTGCAATGGCTATTCTTGTGATATAAAATTAAGCAACATCCTAAATGATTGTAATCTGCACTTTTAATTTGTATATAGAATATATAAAATTACAATACATAGTAAAATATATATTACTAATTAATAAAAAAAAATATATATATATATATATAACTTAATTAGTACTATATATTTTACTATATATATATATATATATATATATATATATATATATACTCCCGCTCAAAAGTCTGGGATCAGTAAGATTTTTAATGTTTTTTTAAGGGAGACTCTTCTGCTCATCAAGGCTGTATTTATTCGATCAAAAATACAGAAAAAAACAGTAATATTGTGAAATCTTATTGCAATTTCTAATATTGGTTTCCTATTTTAATATACTTTAAAATAGAATTTATTTCTGTGATGCATCGCTGAATTTTTCCAACGTTGATTATAAATCAGCATATTAGAATGATTTCTGAAGGATCATGTGACACTGAAGACTGGAGTAATGATGCTGAAAATTCAGCGCTGCATCACAGAAATAAATTCTATTTTAAAGTATATTAAAACAGAAAACAGTTATTTTAAATTGCAATAATATTTATATTTAAAATATATACTATAATATATAATAAAATTATATAAAATACTTAAATTATATATGTAATTACCTATCTATCTGTTTATCTATCTATCTATAAAAATACTTAATTATATAAATAATAAATTAATAAATATAAATAATATAAGTATAATGTTAAATAATATATATTAACAATGCTATTTATTCATATAAATTAAAAAAAAATTACAAATTGTGTAAATAATATAAATTCTTTATACAATATAAATAATATTTAATAATATAATTTACTAGATGATAAACAGATGCCGAGGCTCCCACACTCCCTCAGTAGAGCAGAGTTAGCAACAGGAACTTTTCTCGGTAGTTTTGTCACGTCCATCTTTCAGTGGTTTACGTCCGATTTTGTTGGACGGGTCAGTGAATCAGTCCGAGTATATGAAACACCCACGCCACTCCAATCCCAACATCCATCCAGAAACAATCACGCTTCCCCAAAGGAGATGCGTTTGAATAACGAGGGCCCCATACCGCCATTAAACGCTGATTGTAAAATGTGTGGCCAGGTGCTTCAGGAATAGCAGATCAGCATGATGGGTAGCCGGCGGTGAGTTGTGTCTGCTGCCTGCATTAGACTCTTCCTATAAAGCTCACAGGAGCACTTCCAAGGGTCTGGGCTGGGGCCGAAAATGAGAAGGAGATGAACTGGAAGGCTCCATCTCTGCGTCCAGCGTGCAGTATATCACCGTGATGGCAGCCGCATGGGCGTGTGTGCAAATGCGCCGCTCATAAATAACTCCGCCCCCCCCCCAGTAGGGGCCACTCTGATGGTGAAGGCGAAGGGATGTCGCTGTCGGAGTGATTGAATGCTCGCGGCACAGGCCCGGTGTGGGAGGCCCTCCGCTGAACGCTGGCCTGGGGCTCTGCTAGCACTGACGCACCGCACTGCATCGCTGTTTTTGTTTGTTTGTTTGTTTGTTAAAAAAACTCTGTCAGGTTTCATCTCCATTAATTGTCCTTCCAAAAACCTTTATGCTGTAGAATAGCCGTGAAGTGTTGGAGAGGAGGAAGCGTTTGCATATTCACAATATTTTTGCAATGCTTCATCTAGTGATATAAAATTAAGCAATATCGTAAATTATTATGAACTGTTAACACAGTGAACATTTGATTCACTTCATTTTTGTGAATCGATTCAAAAGTCATTTGTTTGCTCATAATTTAAAATATTATAAAAAAAGCTAAAAAGTTTTATAATTATAAAAATGCATGTTATATAGTAATGTTTTAGTGTATTGTAAATGTCCTATACATAATGTATTATATTATATTTTATCTTATATAGAAAACACATGCATGTATATATTTAAAAAAAATATGTCTATATATTAAATATACTTATATATAATATAAATGTATATACATGTAAATATTTTCTAAATATATACTGTGTGTGTGTGTGTGTGTGTGTATTTATATATACATAATAAATGAACACAGTACACATACATATATTATGTAAACAAAAACTTATTTTGGATGGGATTAATCGCGATTAATCATTTGACACCACTAAATATCTATCTATTTATATGTGTGTGTGTGTGTGTGTGTGTATAAAGAATCCTAATCTTAGTATATATCAACATAAATGTCAACATAAATATTGAGAGATATATTGAATATTTCCAAAAGGCTGTCAGGCGTTATATAGCACTAGCTGTTTGATGTCTAGGAGACCAAACAGGAAGTTATTTTAAATGCATATTTAGAACAGTAAAGTATGTACTTATGGAAATGGAGTCAAATCATGTCATTATGTTTTAGACAGGGCATCTCTCTTCTTTTTTCCATTTTCTTTCTCCCACATACACAGTCTCTATCCTTTCTCATACACACACATTGTAGATAATAATACCAGTAATTAGCTTCAGTTGCTTTGTTATAATTGGGGGCAAGGGGGGTTATTCATTCATTGAGATTTTTCCCCCCCGTAATTGCATACTTACACATCACTCAAGCTTTCGTACGCATTTCCTTTTTTAACATTCTTTACCGTTTATTTCACCGGGGCTCTGAAAGGTCCAACATCTGCTCGCAGGTCGACGGCGCTCTTGAAAACTGCTGTCTTTTTTCCTTTTTGGGTCCACGGCTGTCTCTTCCCTCATATGACCGAGCTTTGACACTGTCCAGGTCCGCCCTAGTTGGCAAAAGAACGAGCGATAGAGAAAGGGAGAGTTTATTTCCTGTTCTTGTGAATCATATATCAGTACAATTCCCCTCTGTGCTGTTTGGCAACGGTGGAATGACGGGTGTCATTTATCATACGGACTGAAAGAGGCTGTGGGAAAAGGGATTTGAATTCTTTCGGAGGTGTGTAGATTCTCCTTAGTGGAGGATCATTAAATGGAGGGGTTTTTTCAACAGGGGGATATGAGTGACTCCTGGAGCTTTTCTCCCCGTGTGTTTAAGAACTGGCTGCGTCAATCCCTCACTGTCTTAAATTGAGGATTTAAAGCACTCCAGTGGGCTTGTGAGGTGCAGAACTGGGTAGAAATGCTTTTCATACGATTTGTATCTCCCAGCTACGTGCGGGTTTAGTAACATGTCTGCAAATCATCTCTAATCTGTCATCCGTGAATGCCAATCGACGTTAATGCATCACTATTGCGTACTTGGGGTTAGGGATTTGAACAAACCCCATACCATATGTAGAAAACCTGGGTGTGCAACTCATCCCGCATCCTTTCTGCTAGGATTTTTTGAGCATTGCTCAAGTGACCAGACTTGCCATTTTCATCTGGCAAACGTTAAAATGCACAAAAACAAGCAAGAATATCATACAGACTTGGTAGGTGGGCTCTTTTAACTTATGAAACTCATGCATCCATCTAACAACCAACCTAGCAATGCATAGAAACATACAAACAACCGGTCGGAACACCTTAGCGACCATTAGCAACATCCTACGCTAAAAATTTGGTGTAAGATTTAGACTGAAATCATGTTCACTAAGAAATTGCTTGTAAATTTTACTGGTTATTACCAAAAAAAAAAAAAAAGTAAGTAACACGTCGAATTTAACATGAAATTTTGAAGCTGAAACCTAAAATAGTTGAAAAGCTTATTGCAGTAATCTTTGTTTTATTTACTTTTTTTTTTTTAAATGTAGTATTTTGCCAAATTTTGTGTACACTAAAAAATTCACTGTAGAAACAATTTTCACTCATAATTGGCATGTAAATTTCACAAATAATTACAAAGAAATGTCCAGTAACACGTTAAATTAAACATGAAATTTTCTTGTAAAAAAAGAAAAAAATTTTTACAGCATAGTAAATTTGTGTGCAGTAAATGTTACAAATAATTACAAAGAAATGGCAAGTTACGTGAAATTTTGAATTATAAAAACTAAAATAGTATTTTCCCTATTAAACCTACTCCAATATTTCTGGTTTTATTTACAGCTTTGAAAAATAATTTTTACAGCAAAGTATCTTGGCATTAAATTTTGAAGAAAAAAAAATGAATGTAGAAAATCTTTACTCAGAAATTGCAAGGACATTTTACAAGTAATTACAAAGAAATAGCAAGTAAAATTTTAAATTAGAAAAACTAAAATAGTATTTTCTTGTAAAACATACTGCAGTAATCTGTTTTATTTACAACACTGAAAAAAAGAATTTACAGCACTAAATTTTATGTACATTTTATTAAAAAGAAATGGATGTATACATTTTCCACTAAGAAATTAAATTTCAAAGATAATTTTCAAAGAAATGGGAAATAAGCATTGAATTAAGAATGAAATTGTGAAGTAAAGTCTAAAATAATATTTTCTTGTAAAAAGTAATTTATTTACAATTTCAAAAAACAAACAAAAAAAAATTACAGTGTGGCCTAGCACCACTCATATTTTCTCCCTAAAATGTAAAAATCTAGTTTAAGTCTTGTTATTTGTTTAAATACAATCTTTTATACAAATATAATCATCTTGGTACTGTCAGGTTTAAAGCAAATACACATTTTTGCTGTCTTCTAAGCTTTGCCATCAATGGAAAAGCAGCATTCGCTCTTAATCAAATACAGCGTTGCCAATCAAGCTCAGCACCTGTCACGAAGACTGCCGATTTTGACGTTTCATAAGCATTGATCACATAAAGTGATTGTTCAAAGACAAGGTTGTGATAGCTCACAGTGTTGTGCTTGTGTTTTTTTACCCACATGAGACAAAACACCACCTCTACCTCCCATTGTGGTGTACAAGTGTAAACCCAAGAGTCTCGTGATCGCACAAACAAATCACACCCAGCAGGGGTCTGGTTACCCTTGTCAGGCTTTCTTTCTCACCACCTCATTCATGTTTTGTGTTTGGGGGAGGGCAGACGGGGATCTGGCTTACCCAGAGTGTTTTTTATTTGCTAGAATGATCAGGATTGGGTGTAGGGATTGAATCAGGAAACCCCGATCTCTGTCTCTCTGCATGCGGCTCCTAATTGTGGCTGGTATGCTGTCAGGTTCAGGGTGGCATACTGTACACAGAATCAGAGGTTCCTTAGGGGTAAGTGGAAATATTAGACGGTCTCCACAGCTTAGGAGGTCTCAGCTGGGTGTTACAGGAAGAAAGAGAAATCAAGTGAGAATCAACCATCGGCGAGTGAAGCGTGTTCAGAAGGAAGGGTTGGAGAATGACGTCCTACTCAGATCCATTACAATGACTTCAAAATGAGATGAGCGCTTATCAAACATCAGGATATTCACAGATAGATAAATGAGAAATCATTTGTCATTGCATCCTATAAATAAAATACAAACTAATCAGTGTTCAGGAAACCACTTTGCTTTGAAAGTGAAGCTTGACAAGTTAGCTACTTAAAACAAAGTCAACCTGATTTACTTACATACATACTATACATATATGTATCGAATAATGGATTGGTGAAATAAATTTTCCTGAATCGATTCATTTGTAACGTAATTAACTGATTTGAGAGAGAGAGATGAAGAACATGTTTAATTATTCCCTCGGCTTGCTTGTTTGTAAGGTTTAATGTATAATACGTTATCTACTAAAGAAAAACAGCAATGTTGCATTTTTTGTTGTACAACTATTAGTTGTAAGAAAGCAAACAACAGTGGATAGGCCCCATGATTAAAAACAGGTGAGATTCTGAAAAATGCTGTTTAATTAGTAGTATTGTTCATTTTAGTTAGTTACTCACCAACGCTGAAACTAATGAATGTAATGTTGCCTAAACAGCTCATTAGATCTGTCCTTTGATTACTTCTGTTTACATATGCAGCATCTGTAAGTATCTCCCCATCAAAGAACCCACGCCAGAAAGCGTAACTAACCCACTTGAAGCCCTCGCTCTGTATCTCTTCAGATTTGGTGTGTACGTTGACATTGTTTTACCAACTCATCCAAATGTGTAATTGCAATTATAGTCCCTTGATGACTCCCCAAGGGGCGCATGATTGCAATTAGAAAGAGAAAATGTTAATTAATTAAGCTACTCAAAGAGAAGAGCAGGATTGGTTTAACTGTGGACGTCTGACCGGAGGACACCTTGGAGAATTAACTCCACTGTTTAGATGTAGATATCTCACAGCTGTTTTAGTCAAGAGTATGTACAGTATATGCATATACTGTTGATTTGTGACTTAAGGACAGAATGCAAGATTTCAGTGCTGTTGCTGGGTAATACAAACCAATTAATGAGGTTTCATTTGAATACAATGACAAAACGTAGGTGACAGCTATTTCATTGTTATGCCCTTTAGCATACTGAAAAGCTAAGGGCCTAAAATTTGTTTCTTCTGGACACAGCAGTTCATTGGGTTATTAGGCTGGGTCTCAGTAGAAAGAGTCATCTAGATTGTGACCATTGTCTGTGATTGATGACCCAACCTTTAGTTGCTGAGCTGGTATGTTTGTTCCTGTGTAATTGTCTTCCAGATGGCTAGGCTAAGTGTTCGTTAACACGTTTATGGTGGCATTGTTAAAATTGATGGCTTGGATGCTCGGTTTTCAAAAGATGTAGTACACCAGACCATCGTCCAAACAGTTGAGACTATAACAAAAACACAGAGGACTGTCTTTTGTCTGAGCTGTGGCATTTTTTGTTTTTCCTCTCTTGATAGTCTCACGGGAATCCTGGGGCCTCATTTATAAAATGCACTTGATCCTGAATTCCATGGATGTGGACCTGTGTTAACAGGCAAAAAAATGAGTACTGATGTAAAGATGGAAAAGCATGCATATGCCAATATTAGCTATTTTTTCCTGTATCCGTCAGTATTGAATATTTACTTGTTTATGCTTCTTTCCCCCATTTTTACATTTAGATCACATTCGCTGTCATCTAACACTCACTTAAAGTTAATCTTTTAAAAACAATAATAATTTAATAAAGCTGTTAAATAAAATATTTAGCAAATCTCAAAATGAATATCAATCACAAATTCGGTATGGAGTACTGTAAGGCTCTGTACTAGGACCATTGTTTTTCACCCTGTACATGCTATCATAGATATGATTAAGATATCATTAAGAAGCATGGAGTTCGTTTTCACTGTAATGCAGACAATGCTCAGCTCTAAATTTCTTTGAGGCACAATGACACATACCAATTAAATCACATTTGTAGTGTTTTTATTATTATTTTTTTCTGGCCATTACCTTGATTTTAAAATTATTTGCCATTAATAAAAGTGGGATATATTTAGGATCATTTTTGCAGACATTGTATTCACATTCATATTAAGATCATTGGTTTGCAAACTTCCTTAAAATCCCTTAATGCATTATAATACCAGCATTTCATACCAGTTATCTCAAAAAAAAATTTCTTGCAAAAGTTATGTTTTTGTAAACTTTGTTCCCATAAAGAGCCCTTAAAGGTGGTTTGAAAAATGTTAAGAAATGTGTTTTGTGGGCCTCTCACTGAACTCTCAGCCTGAGAAAATCTGAGAGATCGGAGAGGAAAATGGATATAGGTGGCAGTGCTAGTCATCAATCATGGTCCCTCAAGAGAAGGTGCAGCTAAAACTGGACTGAAGTGCTATCTGTCAGCTGCTGCGATACAGACGGTGCTGTGCAGCCCGGGCCCATATCGCTCCACCATCAGCTCACAGCAGCATAAACTGCCATGTAAACACAGGCAGGTGCTAGCCTTGTGCGCAACCTACATACCCTTACAGAAGGTCATAATTGTACTGCTAGCTTTCATAGGGAGTATTTCACTTTTATGCTTGTCAAAGGTTTGTCATAACTTTAACTCAGTATACTATAGAAAAGCAGTTAAATAAAAAATAAAAACTGTAAACTCAACATATTTGCTGCAAGAAATCCTCCTAAAACTTTTGAAAACGTACCTATTGCAGCAAAGAAGACGTAGCAAGAGAGCCAGTAGAAGAACACTGCTGGGGCACTAACTGTGATAAACACAAGGTTTGTCATAAATTTAGCACAGTGTACTATATAGAAAAAAGGCTATGTAAAAATTGTAATCTATAAAATCAAACTGGGCTTGAATGTTTGTTGAAAGTAATCCTCCTAAAACTTTTGAAAACGTACCTTTCGTAGCAAAGAAGCTAGTAGCAAGAGAGCCAGTAGAAGAATACTGCCGTGATTCTAACCATGATGAGGTTTGTCATAACTTTAGCATAGTATACTGTAGAAATGAGGCTGGATAAAAATTACAATCTATAAAATCAAAGTTGGCTTGATGTTTGTTGAAAGAATCCATGATAAACATAAGGTTTAGAACCATATGCTATAGAAAAGCAAAATTTGCATAATGTTCACTAGCTGCTATAAACACAAGGTTTATCATAACTTTAGCACAGTAGAAAGCGTTAGATAAAAACTACAATTTATAAAATTGACACGGGCTTGATGCTTATTGAAAGAAATCCTCCTAAAACTTTTGAAAATATACCTATCGTAGCAAAGAAGATAGTAGTCAGAGAGCTCCTGTGGCACTACCTGGTTTGTCACAAGGTTTGTCATAACTTTAGCACAGTATACTAAAGAAAAGTGGCTAGATAAAAAATTAAAAGCCATAAACTCGGACTGCTGAGGACAGGACATTCGGTTTACAAACTTCAGGGAAAATATATGCTGCCATTAGCTTTGTCTCACTGTTGAATAAAGCCACCAGGCGCTTCTCCCCTGATGTCAGGCAGCAGCTGTCGATAGCTCTCAAGATGGATAGCCGTTCTGCATGCCTATTGATTCGGCACAGGCCACAGATATAAGTATCATTTGTCATTTCTGGAATGATATGGAGTCCTAGTTAAAACCCAGAGAGGGGATATGGCCGTGCCTGGAGGGGGGAGGTAGAGGAGCAGGCTGTCGGACTCTTTTGATGAATGGCTCTACAGCTTTTTGGTTCTGTCTGGGAACGAAGGGGGCCATTTAAGCAGCTATTTGCTTTCACTGCATTCCAAGAACAACAAGACAGCAAGTCCAGAGGCCTGAGCCGCCACCGCTGCGAACAGGGTGGTCTGACCCAGTGTGCAGGGGAGAGGGTGGGATCCTCGCTGTAGCAAGTGCGTGGGTAGGCGAGGACCGAACAAGACTGCGGTCTCATTATGACTTCCGCTGCTGATCTGAGATTGATAAACCTCAGGGTTAAATTCAGGTTGAGTATACGTCAATTTGACACTTGCATCATTTTGACGTCGCAGCACTTTTACCTTCCAGAATGGTATTTACATTCCATATACATCAATTAATATTCCGCCGTCGTTAGTGGGCTCTGCCGAGAGGTCCGTGACAAACAAATAAAACGAATGTTTGCTCGTCAAACACAGAGCAGCTCCACAGAATCCCCCAGTGACTTTGCTTTGATTATGTTGTGCATTTGGGAGGCCAGCCAACAGGAGAGCGGACTTCATTATTGTATGGATCATCTTTTAAGACCATTTAAGATCACAGGGCCCAGAGTCGAGTAAATACTCCAAGACAAAGAGACTCTCTCAAGTTTATTGAGTTTCTTGGTGCGTTCACATCACACAGTATGCAATTCCTCATACGTTCAGCTTTGTCGAGAATCAAGGATGCATTCTTTTTTTGATAGAATCAAATTCGAGTTATGTCACTGCAGGTTGCCGACAGCAGACGGATAGAAAGATGTGGCACTAAACCTGGAAACCTTCAAACAGAGGAATGACATGTAATTACTTCAGGTGTCCATCAAGCTATGTTTGAAAATGTCAGCGTGGGATCCGACATGATAGATTTACAACTTCAGAATCGGGCGAAAAATAATTACCAGATTGAATACCCAGACCCAGACTTTATGGTTGGTGGTTTCTCTACCTCTCGCTAGGCCACAGTAGTGTGAGTGCCACAGTATTGCGCCACAGGAGCACTATTGTTGTCACAATTTCTTTTCGGAACCGCCAAAATGTCATCGTCCAGCTGGAGGGACATTTTTGTGTCTCTTAGTATGCTCTCAACACACACACTTGCACAAATTCCCACAGAGCCTTGGTGTAAGGTTACAGTCTCAGGCACGACTTGCACTAAGTGGCCAAGTCAGAAGGAGGTCTGGCCTCTGACGTAAGGCCCACGTCCATGTCTTTTGAAGCACTGACAGCTGAGGACAGTGACATAAGAAGCAGGAAAAGAAGCATCTGAGAGATCAATGCCTCATTGTTCGGATCACGGTTTCACTGGCCGTCAAAGCCTGGCTGGACGTTTAGACTTGCATCCAGCGATGATGAGTCAAAGCCATTACAGTACCGTCAAGTCCACCCTCATTAAAATCTTTAAGAATGCAGTCATCCAAAGGAGGGATGTAAGTAGTCAGTGAGTAGCACTTTTGCGCAAAGCAACTTGCATTTTAAAATTCCAATGGGGGGATGCAAGGGTGTATAAAACTCTTTCAGGTTTCACTTTTGGTTGTGACACATTTTGATGTAGACATCTGTTAATCAGTAAGAATTTCTGAGAAGTCCAGTTATGTTTTAGAATGTCTATATCCCTGTATCTATCCATCCATCCAAATGGCGCTCAACCCTGCTTTCCACACACTCAAAACACATTATGTATTCATATCTAACAAAAGCTCTGCTTTGCTTTATTATAGAAGTAAAATAAAAAGGCAAATTCCTTGTGGGACTTGAACCAACAACCTTCGTTTCACTGGTCCTGAGTTTTAGCTGCTACGTCACACTCCCCACAGTGTGTGTGTCATGTAGTGTGTTCGCACAATGCAGCGACCGAACAGCATTTAGTTGGGTCCCAGGGTCTTGCACTTCAGCTCTTTCCTGTCTTTGCAACC
>JAFVLL020005987.1:61554-83817 GCA_021397915.2 Tor tambroides | reverse complement strand
GTTGCTTCATTTATTTATTTATTTTATTTATTTATTTATTTTACTGATTTGCAAAATGAACATGCCTAAACCCCCAATCCAACCGACAACCATAACCCCTAACGTACTAATAATATTGAGATAAAGCGTAAAATGTAGCTATAAATTGCTTGAAAATTAAAAATGGCCAATCCAAATCTTTAGGAGACTGCTCCAGCATCACGTCTCCATGGAGAACCATCTCCAGTCCTAACAGTTATGACTCACCATTAGCGCATTGAATAAAAGCATGAAAACCTCCGCGGTCGGTCAGTCCTCCCAGAAGCATCTGTGACGTTATTCCTCACAGAGATTATGGACATCCATTGTTTAGTACCCTCTCTCACTACAATAAAAACACACTGAGGTTATTGCACTATTTCACACAAATTTCAAAACAACTTCCTTTCCTTCATATTTTGTTATGCTTTACTTACATAACCTAGGCCTATTTACATGCATCCACCCCCACGTATAGGCTATATAGCCTATAAAGTTTGCATGGTATTTTTTTTTTTCTGTCTTGGGTTCAAAAGCGTCCAAAAAAGAGGTAATTAGGTAGTCAAAACAGACGTAATACGTTATATATCTCATAACATCGTACTCATGTCTGTTATTCAAATTACAAAAGGAATTAAAAGAAGGAAGTCATTATTTGGACACCACTTGTGTCTATTTTCAAATGTGCTCTTTTGCATTTTATTTTTTTCTTGTCTTCCTGCTCTCTGTTGTGTTCTTGGCTGGTGTTAGAGGCCGACAGGCAGCAGCAGAGCAGAGAGCCGGCTGTTGTCATGGCGACACGACAAGTTGCAGTTTACTGCAGCTTACTAGTTAGCAGGTTAGCGTGCTCTGGAAGCAAATCAAAACACCGCATCCAATTTAAGCTCCCTAACGTTAACCAGTCTCTCTAGCCCTCAAACACACGCAAATGTTCCAGCGTGACTTTGCTGAGGTGAGCGGGACCCACAGGACCACGCAAATCCCATAATTACATATTCATGGCTGCGACTGCCAAACAAGGTCAAAACAGGACAGATATCCATATCTGTGAGAAATCCCTGCATCAGAGTGGTAACTTTCCCAGGGGACGTTTTAATAACGCTGCAGTGAGATCTCAAACTAAAGACAGATCTCCTCACCTGACTAGAAGTTGGTCTTGAGCTTTAAAGGACGAGAAAGAAATGGCGGGGAGAGAAAGTTTCTATATTTGTAAGCGTAAAGCAGCGCATCAATTGTGTGAGTCACTGCTTTGTGAAGTCATACTCGAAATGTCATCTCCCGTCACTCACTCCCACCCCCAGCATTAAGGCAGGAAATGAAAGGACAGCGAAAGTGAGGGATAGAATGGTGTTATTGACGGCCAGCAGGATTATAGCGCTGGAGATAATGTCAGTGTGACACATGCATACACATTATGTCAGCATAAGCTTTCATATTGTGGCCAATGACGACAGGAGATTCTGCAGATGAACTGCAGCTAGATCCACAGCTCATTGCATCCCTCTTGTGGTCAGTATGCGACATGATCGAAAGAATGATATTCAAGGTTCAGTTGGTAAGGATGCTGATGATGGCTATTCAAATCAACTCAAGAGACAAGGCAAATAGATATAGCCAGTGTTGGGGGTAATGCATTACAAGTAACGCGAGTTACATAATCAGATTACTTTTTTCAAGTACTACTTTTAAATGAACAAGAAAATATTAGTTACTTTTTCAAATAAGTAACACAAGTTACTTTGTTTTCCTATTTATTCGCTGACACCTTTCCTGTCCCTGCGTTGAGAGAAATTGGGAGCAAGTGCAGAGGCATTTTCTTCAGCCTGAGGCTTATTAATTTCACACTTGGTGTGAAAGGACCTTTACAGTTGCCAAAAATGGAAAACTTTTGGGTTTTCTGTTATTAAATATAAATAAGCAAGCCCAGCCCAGGTGACAAAAAGAAAACATAACGCATTGCTTTCCATATAAAGTAACTAAGTAATGCAATTAGTTACTTTTTTAATGGAGTAATGCAATATTGTAATGCATTACTTTTAAAAGTAACTTTCCCCAACACTGGATATAGCATATCTATATAGCATAGATATATAGCATATGACAGCTTTGTAGAAAATTATAACATATAAAATATATTTTACATTTGGATATTTTTATATTTTTTTAATGACAAGGTTATTTTAAATTCATTTCCCCTCAACAAGACTTGACAACAAAGTTATAACAGCCTATGTAAATAAAAGAATGTATTTATAAAAAAATATTTATTTAAAACTTATGTATTTTATTTACTAGTTTATTAAGTTTTTGACTTCCATCCATCCATATTTCAAACTGCCTGTTCTATGAAGGATCACAGTTTTTGACTGAAAATAAATAAATAAAAAATTATAAATAAATTCAGTTATTAACAATAATACATACATTTTAAAGGAATTATTATTTATTTAGTATATTTTTTAAAAGAAATTCTTACTTTTATTTAAATGGATCAAAAGTGGCAGCAAAGACATTTATAATGTTACAAAATATTTGTTTTGTCAAATAAATGCTGTTCCTTTAAACTTTCTGTTCATCATTTGTAAAAATAAATAAATAAATGAAGCAGTGATATAATATTTCTTGAGAACCAATCCACATTATGATTTCTGAAGGATCATGACACTGAAGACTGGAGTAATGACAGTTTGCCATCAGGAATAAAATATATTTTAAAATACATTAAAATAGAAAACAGTTATTTTAAATAATAATATTTCACAATGTTATTGTTTCTACTGTATTTTTAATCAGATAAATACAGCCTTGGTGAGCATAAGAAACTTCTTTCTTCTTTCAAAAACATTACAAATCTTACCGACCCCAAATTTTTGAACAGTAACGTTAGGCCTAGTGTACTCAAATAATACTACATGCATAAAGAATCCAAACAGACATCACCAAATAATAACAAATAAACAATTAAGTATTATTAATTAGTTATTTAGTGGCCTACTATTCAGATGTGATCCTATGCAGCATTCTTTCGATAAATTATTGGAAGTGAACGTCTGTCTAGTAGCCTATGATTTAGACAAGATGAGCAAACCATAAGCAATAGCTCAAAGATGTGGTTACCAAGGCAACCGAAGTTTGTTTCAGACATCATCCTCTGCATAATAACCCCTCCCCTTTCACAAGCAACAGCCAATAGTGACAGCGCGGGGGCGTGGTCACAATCTGCCCGTCAACTTCCAAGTGCGTCAAGCCGTGAGCTACAATACAACTTGATATATATATATATATATATATATATATATATATATATATATATATATATATATATAATAGCAGACAGGCGCTTCGTGCGTCTACATCAGCAGAGGCTTCGAGTAAACTGTATAGAGAGAATCTTAGATGCATTTTTGAAAGTAGGTTACAAAACCCCTCCAAGCAATAAGGATCTTGTGATTCTTGCCCAAAATACACAATCATTAAAACACGCCCTTTCCTCTGGCTGTCTGGAGACGTGGCGCAGGTGAGTGACACTTTTTCCATACTATTGACAGCGCGTGATGCTGCAGCTGCTGCACCATCATTTAGTGGCAAATGGCATCATCTCTAGATTATGGTTTGCAGGACGTCTAGTGCAGGTTTGCCACTGTTATCCAAGGTTTCATCTTATAGCTTGTTATTATCACGAGGTTAGTGGCTCTAGAGCTCGAAACATGATGTGTTTGTGCCAGCTAAGTGGGAGTTTAAGCTTGTTAACCATCACGCAGTCATATAACAGATTGTTTTTACAGTGGGTGATGTTGTGCTTTCGTAAGGCTGGCAAAGACCACATGATACTTAAACACACGAGACTGAAGCTCTTTATCTGCATAATGTGTTTACTAAGGGTTTTATAAGGCATCACATGACTATCCAAACCACAACGTGAAGACTTACTGCAAATTCGACTGCTAATTGCACATTCATCCAGATTCATTGTATGTTAAACAATACTGCAAATATAGAACGAAAAGTAAAAACTATATTGTACTTATGTGTCTCACTGAACATATGGTCTATAGATCTAGAACATGTCTGGGTCAAAATGATCTATATATGTCAAGACTGCAAATCTACTATCACTATTTTAGAATTCATTAAATGCTTCATTTGCATAATAGGTGGAGTCTTGTACATCCCTGAAAGGTTTTCCAGTTTTCTCTTTCTTTCTTCACCCTTGCCTCGCAGATAATGGAGGGTATACCGGTGAGCATGGGCGGCTTGCAGACGCTGCCATGGTACGTGGCGGGCTCTCAGGTGCTGGGGGTGGCATGTGTGGTGATCATAGGCGTGTGGATGGGACATTACCATGGAGGCTACGCCTGGGATGGCTCAGCACAAGAGTTTAACGTCCACCCTCTCTGTATGGTCCTCGGCCTGGTCTTCCTCTATGGAGATGGTAAGAATTAAGAGTAAAGATAACATATGTATTTTTAATCCTTATTTACCTGAAGTTTGTAAAGAGAAAATAATACAAGACTTGCAGCTCAAGAAATACCCAAGACTACTGATATAGTTTTTCTGGGCTTTCAGGGTTACAGCCCTGAATATTTACATGTATTTTCTCTAGCCAAGAAGTTGAACATGCCGTGCCACAACAGCCTAGAAAACTAATCTTTTTTCTTTTTTTTTTTACATTTAATCATTTAATCATTTTTTAATATCTGGAAATTAGTGATTAACCTAGCTTTCCTCTGCTGAGTTGGTAATATGAACAAATGTTGCCATTATTTGACGATTAACCCATTTATTTCTTCACTCAAACTGTATTTAAAACTACAGTATTGGGTTAAAGTTCTGGTTAAAATGTTCGATATATGAAAAGTATTTCATAAAAGGTTTTGAACAGTAAGATTTTTAATATGTTTTTTTTAAAGAAGACTCTTCCGCTCACCAAGAAAAGTACAGCAAAAATAATACAATTTTGAAATATTTTTACTGTTTAAAATAACTGTTTTCTATTTGAATATATTTGAAAATGTAATTTATTCCTTTGATCAAAGCTGAATTTTCAGCATCATTACTCCAGTCTTCAGTGTCACATCATTCTAATATGCTGATTTGCTGTTCAAGAAACATTTTTTATTATTATTCTTATCAATATTTAAAACACTATATTATACTCTATACCATTCAAAAGCTTGGAGTCAGTATAATTTTTTAAATTTTTTTAGGGAAAGAAATTATAGAAATTAATACTTTTGTTTAGCAAGGTTGCTTTAAATTGATCAAAAGTGATGATAAAGACAATTATAATATATTCAAATATTTATATATTCAAATAAATGCAGGCTTGGTGAGCAGAAGAGACGTCTTTAAGAAACATTAAAAATCTTACTGTTCATACACTTTTGAAAATATACTGTTCAAAATGTACTATATTTAATTTCGTAATATTATTATTATTGTTAATGATTCATCAAGTCTGGTTATTCTTAAAAACAAGTTTTTGTTTCATTAAAGAATATGTCAGTGATATAGAATGGCTGGTTATAGAGACCAAGAGCTTCAATGTAATGGTCTAATAAGACATCTGTGTGTCTTCTGTCTCTCAGCCTTTAGGGTGTGTGTGTGTGTGACTCTTTGCTTTCAATAAAATGCACACAATACTGAACAGAAAGGGCCAGCTAATGCTATTAGAGCTAATATCGGATTTGCTTCCTGATTTTTGTGTATACACGAATCAATATGGGCTAGGATAGTTCATGGTTGGTTTTCAAACAGAGATCAAGCCCTGCTGAGAGTCGCTATTGTGTGCTTTTCTCTATTAATCAGTAACTGCTGTAGGCAAGGTTACGGGAAAGAAAATAGTAAGAGAGATGTTATTAAAGCACAATCACACTCAATTCATGGTTCTGGACACTTAAAACACTCAACAGAGACAGATACTAATTGAGCTAATATCTTTAGCAGCGCTTGTCTGATTCAAAGCCCTTGTCATGGCAATTCAATTAGGACATGATACCTGAAATGTCATTGGCCTATTAGAGGTTTAGCTGTCCAAAAAAGCAGCAGTAAAAACAGCCCAGAGGGGATCTGTCTGCTTGTATAAAGGCCAAAACGACACATGGGAATACATCCTCAGCCTGTTATTCGTCAGGTTACTGCATCTGTAGAATTTCAAACCTGATGCAAGCCTTTAAGACTTTTATATTTCTTCTGTTACTTTACACTCGTAATGCTTTTATGATTGTCTAATCTTTTTGCGTGTGAAAATATGTCTTTTCTTTCTCTACCGCAGCTGTTCTGGTTTATCGTGTCTTTAGAAACGAGACTAAACGCTCAGTGAAAATTCTCCACGCTCTGCTGCATATGATGGCTCTTATCATCAGTATTGTGGGTAAGTCTAGTATGAGTTTGCTAACAGGTTAGAAGAAACATACTCCTCAGCAGTAAATGACGTTTGGCAGCACTGTTGTTTTGCTGGGTATTAGTTCAGCGACACAGGTTTTAGATGTAATTCTCAATTGCTGCGGTAACAATCATTTCCCATGTCTAATGTGCCATTTGAACCGTTAAATAAGGGGAAAACTAACATTTCCCTCAGATAAACACATGGTTTTTAATAATCGCAAGGCACAGGATAACTGGAATTGCATTTTCAGAGGTCAACACCAATACGTACAACTGCATTCAGCAGTTTGAGGTCAGCAAGATTCTTTTAAAAGTAAAATAAATAATGTTTTCAAATAAATACTATATTTTACTTTCTATTCATTAAAGAATCCTGAAAAATGCATCATGGTTTCCCTAAAAATATTAAGCCACTCAACTGTTTTCAACATTGATAATGATAATACATGTTTATTGAGCAGCAAATCATATTAGAATGATTTCTGAAGGATCATGTGAAACTGAAAACTAGAGAAATTATGGTGAATATTCAGCTTTTGCATCACAGGAATAAATTACATTTAACAGCTATTTTAAATTATAATAATATTTCACAATATTACTGGTTTTACTCTGTTTATATACTGTATAATATCTCCTTCTTTCTCTCTTCTCAGGTCTGGTGGCCGTATTTGACTTCCATTCGGCAGCTAAGATCCCTCATATGTATTCTCTGCACAGCTGGTGTGGTATGCTTACTTTTGTGCTGTTTTTCCTACAGGTAATTTGTAGTCATTTCGTTTTGACCAGCATTTGCATTTAAACATCTTCCTTCTTCTTTATTTGAACAACTGAGTGTATTTGGAAGCACTTTGCTCTGCATTAGCAAACCCCCTTGTGGATGATCACATCCATTACACTGCTAACATCAATATTAACATAAGGACATTGCCATTAGTGTTTGCATTAGTTTTTATTGACAATGGAAAACCAGCCTTGAAACCTGCTAGTCTACTTCATACTGTACATACAGCTGAAAAATAGGATTGTTTTATTATTATATTTAAATATAACATATATATATATATATAATTACTAATAAAAGTATTAAAAGTATTTCCTTTAAATATAATTTTATATCATATTAAATATAATCTAAAAATATATAAAATAATTCTTTTCTTTAAAAAAATTAAATACAAATTTTCACTTGTTTATAAACTTTTTTCATAATTTGAGAAGACCTGGGGCCAGATTTATTTAACAGGGCAAATTAGCATTAGAGCACAATTCCATAGAAGTGCCGATTTGAGGGGAAAATTCTGCGTGTGATTTACTGACAATGCGCACATTAAAGAACACAGACACAGCCTGGGCTGCGTTTCCCAAAAGCATCGTAAGCTTAAGTACATCATAGACCCATTGCCACCAAACTTGGGCTTACGATGATTTTGGGAAACTCAGCCCAGATCATTTCCATAATGACCAGCACAATCTACCAAGAGCAGCGCAAATTAGCGCCTGCTTTAAGACAGGCTTTTTTGGGGGCTTTAAATAATGGTGCAGATACCAGTAATTTGATGAGCGCAAACGTTAGTAAATCACGCTGCGTGATTCATTTTAATACTTTCCTCCTATAAATTTTGCGTCTGAAAGGGAAACTCCTACAAATGCATTTTCAATAAGGTCAGGTGCAAAAATAACCGTGTCTACGCCTTTTCAGCGCTAATTCTTCACTGTGCGTCTTTAGTAAATCCTGACAGTACTATTTTGACACCTAAAGACAGTTTGCGCTTGCGCAAGCTGTTAGTAAATCTGGCCCCTGACCTTAAAACATTTTTATAAGGTCAGTAAAACACATTATGTCAAGTCGTCTTTGGAGTGACTGCTTCTCCTCTCATTTCCTCCAGTGGTTACTGGGACTGGGATTTTTCCTTTTCCCATGGGCCTCTGCTCCGTTGAGGAGCTGGTATCTCCCACTGCACATCTTCTTCGGCCTGTTGCTGCTGGCCATGTCCGTGGGATCCTGTCTGCTGGGAATCACAGAGAAACTGCTCTTCAATATCATGTGAGTGTCAGTGAATGTATCTGAAAAATATATCTTTAACTGATGTCACTAAGCTGAAGTAAAAATGTTGAACGGGAGGAAAGCAATGAGTCACCATGTGAATGAGTCACAGCGGAAAGAGACTTTCAGTGAATATTAATGATATTTGGCTTCTTTTCTCCATCTCTCACTGTTTGGCATCAAATGCTGGTTTTAGTCAAGATAATATTCCTTATGTGCCCATTTACTGCAGAAATCATCAATATACTTAAAGGATTCAGTGCACTATACATATGATTATTGCCTTCATTAATCTATAAATAAATACTCTTCTTACATCTGGATGAATGTTGGCAGAACAACTAAAAAAAAAAAGAAATGTCCCACATACTGACGTAACTAGCAAGTCTGTATTAAATTACAGTGTTTTGGTCAAAGTGGATCTGAAGCTTGTGTTGTGAAAGCTGTTTTTCTGTTCATCAAACAATGACAACTTTATGGCATATTTGTTGTTCTCAGGGAAACTTACTCCAGGTTTACGGGTGAGGGTGTCCTGGCGAACATTTTAGGCTTGTTGCTGGTGTGCTTTGGGGTTGTAGTGGGTTACGTGGTGACGAGAGAAGATTTTAGGCGACCGCCAAATCCTGAGGAGGAGGCTCTATCCGTGCACTTTAAGACCCTGTCGGAAGGAGAAATCCCCAGTTCTCCTTAATGTCTTACTACACTCCAAAAACTGCCTTTCTGAACTTCCCACCTGTCTGCCTTCCTACCTAACCTGTCAGCCACTTCCTCCTCTTTTTTATTCCCCCACCCTCCATTAAAGTTACTCAGCAACAGACACAAAGACGTTATGACAGGATTAAATTGTAGGCTTGTAGGGTACAGAAAAAAATTATACGTTGTTGTTATTATTGGCGTAATTAAATGTTAAATATATTTTTTAAATTCATTGTTTGAGGGTTAGGATTTATTTTTAAAGTAATTACTAATTGTGCCAAACCAAATTAACATGAAAAAAACACAACAAGAGAGTTGTATATACTGTGTCTTTAAATGTATTAAATTCAGGATGTACTTTCTTGTGCCTTAACATTTATTTGTACCAGACTGAAATCCTCTATAATGATTATTATTATTATTGTTTAGAATCAGAGGGCACAGCACTACATCATGTTTATTCTCCAACTTTCCCATGCTGGATTTTCAACATTTGTTTTATATTACAGACTAAACTTATTATATGCAGAAACCTGGTTTATGCCATAGTTATATGAAAATATGTTTGCATAAATGCTTGAAAAAATGTTGGAAGAGCGAAATCTCTAATATTCAAGATCTGTAATGAGAAAAAAAAAAAAAAATCTAATTTATATTATTTAAATGAAAAAAAAAATCAGCTTGAAGAGGAGAGATACTGACTGTTTTACACTGTTTTGTGTGTGTATACTGTAAACACACACATTCTGTCTTTCCATCTGAAAGAGTGTGTACAAATGATTTGTAGGTGCCCTTGTACTGTATTTTTGTGTTGGCATGTTTGTATTGTGTAGTGGCAATATTTTTACCATGTTTACCATATGTGTTCATAATGCTTGCTTTGTAAGTGTAATGTGATTTTAAGCAAAATAAATTCATGAGAAATAAGTTTGACTCAATGGAAAGTTATTTCAGCTTGATTTCTTTGAAGTGGTATTCTTTTTTTAAATAAGTTCATTATTTCCCTCATACATACAGATGATTGTACAGTTTACAATCGTGTAACTGGATAAAAAGTCCTCATTCACGTTTCTGATTTTCCATCCCAGAAAACATCACAGCTCACATTTACAGACAATTTACAGAGAATCCTCCTTTGCGAGCCCAGTTCTAAACAAAATCAAAATATTAAAGCAAAATACATACAAAACCTAGACTTCATCTGTTCTTTTTTTTGTCTAATAAGGGAAACAAGGAAATATATTCTGCCACAGTCTTTTCCCTCATACATAAAACCACACACATACACACACTCAGGTTTGTGTATTAGCAGAGAGCATGCATTCTAGTTCAGCACATTATTTACAGCCATTTACATTTTGGTCATACAAAAGGAAAACAAATAGTTAAATACAAACACTGTTGTACAGTAAGCAGTATTCCAGGTCAACTCTGAGTGCACCTCATATAACTTTAAAAAGAGAAAATAATAATAATAATAATAATAATAATTAAAACACTGCAAAAAGACCTGCTCTTTTTCAACAGCAGTTGAACATTGATTAGTAAAGCTAGATTCAGTGATCGAATCTGACTTGCCATCATCTTCCCACCAAGACATCCATAGAAAAGTGCCTGACCCACCAATAGTATGTTAGTTCAATGGCGATACATGACATCAAGTCAGGTTTCCCATATTTGAAAGCAAGTACTCACAGTTTAAAACAAACGGGGAAAACGTACTGAAGGCATGTTTCAGTGCACAAATAAACTCTCAAAACATAATGAATGAGAGCATGTGGATTCTGAGGCTGTAGAAAAGAAGTTTTCCCCACGCCTACTTCCCATGAGAAAAGTTTCTTTGGAAAAGACAATTTCCTCTTTAGTGGTGTGACTATTTTAGAGCGAGTAAATTAACGGCTGACCACCTGAATGCTACTTCCCTTGAGCAGATATGAAATTATTAACCAAACACTACAGATATTTGCATTGAGTTAAAGGTAGCGATCCTGTTGACCTTTGTAACCCTGTTGACAAAAACTAAAAATGCCCAGAAAAGTCTAAAAATATTTCACATTGCTGAGTGCATGTCAACTCAAGGCAAACTGAAAACACAACTGCATTGAATTTAGTTTTATATATATATATATATATATATATATATATATATATATATACAAACATAACTTAAATTTTTAAATATTAGTTTTTTGCTTTAGCGATATTGATCTGGAATATTTTAGGTACATTTTCAACTAAAGACACAGCAAGATTCTCAGGGATTATTACTGGTTTGAGTGGGGACATTAGTGAGGACATCTGGTCCAGGGGTCATGCTCAGCAATGTGTCCATGACTGGCACTGAGCAGCCACCCTCTCAGAAAGGTACAGAGAAGTAGAAGGTTGGTGTACAGCAGTTACACAGGCCTACTATAATTCCAATGGGTCCTGATACTTCCATTTTTGTGTCCAGAGCAAATATAGATGCATTTGATTTGTACATGCTAGATTCACTTCACATCAGTGAAATTCACCTTGATAGGTCTGTATTTTCATTATCAAGTTATGGGACGTAAAATGAAGAGATAAGATGATCAACATGTTAGATATTCCTCGAGAATGTTCTAATAAATCTTGCACACCGACTCTTTATTCTTACACGTTAGACTCCACAAAGGGTCTCTTTGGTTTAATGGGTGAAGTTGGGCCTTGCCTTTCATTTCGAGACATCTGCCGAAACTCATTGTCCTGATAGGCCTGGGAAACTGGCAGAGTCCGTGCCACTTTCACATCCGGGTATGTGGGAACCTGGCTAACTCGGCCCATAGCGTCCGCCCGGTCCCGTGTCACACCGGGAGAGTTGGTGTAGAAATCGTCATCCACAAGGTGGCCATTGTGAGCGTTGTTGGTGCGGTTGTAGTAGGCGATATGGCTGAGGGGTGCCGCTTGCTGCCCATAGCTCATGTTGCTTGGGGAAGTGGCTGGACTGTTCACGACCGTATCCAGAGAAGAAACGGTCCAGGGTCGAGAACCCGAAGAGGATGATGCCAGCGAAGGCTGCTGCTGAGGGTACTGCTGAGTCCGTGCGGTCTTGTCAATAATCCCCATGAAAGGCGTAGTGCGGGAGCGAAGTGCTTCTCCTGGATATGTTCCACCCACCACCCGGAAGTCTGTGCCTTGTGGGGGTGACACCGGTGAAAGGTCATCATGGTAGCCGCCTTCATAGGAAATATTTAGAGGGATCTCCATTTGTTGCGTAGAAGCTGACGCCCTGAAACTTGGGCCTAGGTTAGCAGCAGAACCTGCCACCAAACTGTTGCTGGATGGAGAGAAGCGTAGGCCCGTACTGTGGGAGTGAATAAGAGGGCGTGGAGCTGGTGGGTGCTGTTTGGGTTCAGCACTATTCGCACTGACTGGACGTCGATGGGCTTGAAGGTTCTCTGGCGAACCCAGAGTCACCTGTCGCTCCATTTCGTGAGGCGAGACTGGATAGTAGGCGGTCGTCTGACTGCGGCTGATCTGTGGTGTTTGAGCGTAACGGACTCCTCCGGGATTGGGTCTGTATGCAGAGGAGGGCCTCTGGGGAAGCTCGTCCTCCACAAGGCCAGGATCTACGCTCATGGCACGCTGGTACAAGACCCCTGCACTCAAACTGCCCTGAGGTTGAAGTGAGGAAGAGTACCCTCCATCCCCAAGTTCATCCATGTCTCCTGGGCAGCGGGCACTCATTGAGTGAGCAATCTGACTGTATGCACTACTACCCAGTATGGCACTAGAGTGCACCGCGGTGCTGGGCTGGTTGGTGCGGATGATCTGTGCCTTGGCTGGCTGCAACCATGAGGTCTGTTGTGATGGCTGGGAAGTCTGTTGGGAAAATTGGAAGGAGCGTTGGCTGCTCATCTTGGAGAGAGGGGATTTGGGTCGTCCTGCAAGCTGGTCCTGCTGGTAGCGTCCCGCAGAGGCGGATTGGGGACGGTACATGGCGACTCCCTCAGAGGTGGGGCTGGCGCGATACTGTGGTCCACGGCGTAACGGGGATGGCGGTGGGCTGAAGTGGTAGGAGGCCTGATGAGGGGGACTGGGCCGGAAGTGGGAGCTCTGGTGCGTTGGTGAGAGCGACGGAGAAGGGGATTGGTAGCCTTGCCTGGTAGGAGAGGACATTGAAGGGGGACTGGGCCTAATGTCATACACTTGGCCCATGTAGGGCGAATTGTGATGGCTCGGAGATGGAGGCATGTTTTGAATGACAGGAAGTCCTGATGGTATAGCATGGGGCTCAGCAGGAACACCAAGCGGTAGGCCGTCCAAATCACGCTCGAGGTAATCATCGTCCTCCTCAAACAAGTCCTGGACAGGCTCCATGTCTGAAATATGGGGCTCCATTGGAGGAGGCGGGACCATGGATGGGGCTTGATCGCGGGGAGGGGAAGGAGGCGGATCCAGCTCCTGTTGTTCTTCAACTTGACGACACTCTTCTTCTACACGTTGCAGCAGGCGCTGGATCTCACGGTTATTGGGACATAGACACACAGCTTCACTCAGGTCCTCCAGGGCTGCGTGGAATTGCCTACAGTGACCAAGAATGAGAGAGAGTACGAAGGTGGAATATGGCAGTAGGAGGAGAGAAAGGAAGAAATATGATTGTTAACCAATGAACTGACTGGTAAAGACTAAGAAATGACTAAAGGAATATTCAAAAGTCAATACAAGTCAATTGATCAATTACCACACAGAATAATGATAAGTCATTCTTCAGTTTGTAAAAACAAACAAAAATCGTTCTTGCACTTACAGTAGAAGTCTATGGGATAAGGAGCTTTAACAGGATAAATGTAAACATACTGTTTTAAAAGTATAGCCAACAAGACTAATGATGGTTCCGTTTACAAACCCTTTCAGTGCAAAGATATGGGCCCAGATTTACTAAACAGGGCAAATCAGCATTACAGCGCAATTCTGTAAAAGCGCCGATGGGAGGGGAAAATTCTGCGTGTGATTTACTGACAGTGCGCACATTAAAGAACACAGACGCAGCCAGGTCATTTCCATAATGACCAGCGCAATCTACCAAGAGCAGCGCAAATTAGCGCTTGCTTTAAGACATGCTTTTTTTGGGCGTCAAATAATGGAGCAAATACCAGTAATTTGAAGAGCACAAACGTTAGTAAATCGCACTGCATGATTCATTTTAATACTCTCCTCCCATATATTTTGTGTCTGAAAGAGAAAATTTTACAAATGCATATTCAATAAGGTCAGGCGCAAAAATAACTGTGTCCACGCCTTTTCAGCGCTAATTCTTCAATGCTCGTCTTTAGTAAATCCTGACAGTACTATTTTAACACCAAAAAACGATTTGCGCTGGCGCAAGCTGTTAGTAAATCTGGCCCATAATCTCTAAACTCCTGGTATGACTGTGTAAAAGGCAGTAAAACCTGAGAACTTTCGTGCAAGGATACCAAAGGAAAAATTTCACTCATAGGAAATGGGTTGATAATGCACAACCGGCATTTAATTTATCTAAACAATGAATTTGGGTGCTTTAACAAAAACACATGCTTCAGACTTCTGATTTTTTGTTCTTCTGGGATGCCCACAGATTTTCATTGTAAAAGTCAAAGTTATCTAACTTGTATTGAACCTGGAACATTTCTTTAGTAATTTTACCTATCAATCAAAATCATAGACCCAAAAAACCTCTGGTTTTCCAAAACCAAGCAACCTGATATAAGTGTTCTGGGCACAGAGAGTCAAAGTAAACAAAATTGTGGGGAGAAGCAAAGGAATAAAATATGAATGATGGACATTCTGAGAAAAAAAGAATCTGACCAGTCAACAAAACATGAAGTATGAAGAACAGGTCTAATCCTGCTGTTGACATCTAGCATAGCACTACGTCAACCAATCGAAACGTATTCGACCAGTTTGGGTCATGATCTGTCAGCACTTTATCTGTGCTAGAGACAGAATGTGTTTTAGAGGCTGTCCTGGTTACCTGCTGCTGCGCTTGGCACGGGCTCGTGCGTAATAGGCTTCATAGGATTTGGGTTTCAACTCTAGTGCCTTGGAGGCAAACTCCTCCGCCATCCCAAAGTCCTGCAAGCAACAACAGGACCAACAGTCATACACTGAGCCGTACATGAGGTCAGAGGGAAGACACACACTCACACAAACATATGTGCATGCGGACATGCACACAAACACTGACACACACACAGAGACTCTTACATCACTTACGCAGACACGCAGGTTGAATATGAACATGTCACAGTTACATGAGGATGTGAACACTGATTATTACAAAAATAAACACAAAAATAAACATTTTTAGCACCATTAGTGCAAATATGATAAATGGACATACAATTATGGAAATGCTTGTACACACTTATAAAATGCATTGACACACACGTACAAATATATGCTCTACAGGGACAGTGGGAAGATGCAGTGTGACAGCTCAAACCTCTTCCTGTACTAAACCTAGCAGTTAAACAAATCCAACAAATGTCAGAAAAACCCGATGAACCAACAAATCAAACTGAAACAAGGATGAGAGCATGATGGCAAGAAAAACTACAGCATGAGCTGAGTGTACTGGGAGATTCCAAGAGGACTTCTCCATCCAGAGGATGGAGGTTTGAAAATCCAAACTCAATGTTCTTTGGGTGAGAACAAAATGAGAAATAATGTAGTCGTAAAGGAGGAAAAAATGGGAAGATCAAAATATCTCTTAATACATCACTACTGTCTTTACAATCCTTGATCCACAACTGCTTTGGTCTGAAGTGTTTCAAAAGCAATTAAGAACACAGACCAAATGCAAAACTAATATGTGCAGTTTGTTGGTTACGTAGTCGTATGCTTGGATGCTTGTAAACAAGGAGATTTACAGTTAAACCGGTGTCAATATTTACAGTGAAGGGTGGCCAATGGCCAATTTAATACTGATATCATGGACTTTAGTTAGGGTAGACATCATATTTAATATAACGCAATATATGGAATTTTTAATGTCAATTTTCATGATATACAAATTTTTAATTCAAGATAAATATGCTGTCTACCCTAAATAAGGTATACCACAAATACTGTCTAAAATGATATACTGTATTCAGTTATAAATAATCAGATTTAAAAATAACACATAATTACTAAAAATTTATAAAAAAAAAAAAAAAAAAACACTATATTAAATTAAAAAAATATTTGCATAATACACTGAATTAAAAGTATTTAAATATAAACTCTTTTTTAAAATATAGACAACGCTTTTTTTTTTTTTTTTAGCACAAGGCCAACCAAACACAGTTATCAGTGGATGCTGGGACAAAGTGCCAGTCAGAAAGTCATATTATGTGAGGTGACCGATCTAGATTATTGTAGTCAGGGCAATCTCAATGCTTACTCATAACGTCTCCATGAGTAAAGAGAGACAGAAAGAAGAGAGAGTTATGAAACTGAGTGCTTTCTACTCACGTTCATTTTCCTCCGGCAGCGGGAGAGGTTGAGCAGCAGAGAGACTTTGAGCTCACGAAAGGTCTTCAGTTCCTCTGTGAAACCCTCTCGTGGGAACTTCTTCAGGGCATACTGGTACCGTTGGGCGGCTTCTTTCACCTTTCCTTTCTGGATCAGCAAGACATTGTTACTTTTGAATTTGTTCATAATATGTGTTTATGATATAGTATAGCTGAATAAAATCAAATGCAATACAACACACAACTATATTACACACATATATATATATATATATATATATATATATATATATATATATATATATATATATATACACACACACTGTACAAACACACACATTTCTTTGGCTGAATATTCAAAATGCAACTCACCTTGTAGAATCCATCTCCTTCCTCTATCAATTTGCTCAGCAGAACGATCATAATATCAGGTTTTGATGTGGCCATTGCCCATGTTGCAGGACCTGAGTGCAAAAAAGGGTCAAAACAAAAAGTCAGCACAGACTGATAGTCCGTATGGGCACAAGCTAGCTTGCTAATCTCTGAGGAACACAAACGAATGAGCAGGTTGCCAGGATATCTTGCTTAAAAGGAGGCAAAGTCTACAAACAACTTCTGGATATCACAAAAAGCCATGGCAACACGCCAGACAAAAAAAAAAAAAAAAAAAAAATTCACGAGCAGCTTGGCTGTTTATACCTTGCTGAAACTGACATCTATTTATACTGGCAATAAAAACATCGAGTCCAACAGCTACTGAGCTTGCAGTCAGCATGTTTGAGCTCTTTGTGGAGAGCCTAACAGAGGTCATGTGTTTCTACTGGTTTGGACTGAATGTACAGTAGAGGGAGGCTGGTGATTGATAGTGGTCTATTAGAGCTGTAGATTTGGCCATGGGCAGCCAGTTGCAGTATGCAGGCAGGCAGTGATTTAGTGCAATTCATGCCAGGCACAGCTGAGGACACGCTAAGAAGCAGAGGATCAGGTACCAAACTGGCCAATAGCCCAAAAAAGCCAAACTGACAGCAACTGTGGAAAAAAACGAAGGTATTTGCTCACACAGGATGCATTCTTGCATTCAAAAACAGCTAGACGCAATATAGAATTGCAGCAGAACCGGACAGTATTCAGACAGCTTGAGACACGTATTTAACTTCATACAGCATCTTCAAAGTCTAAGCTAATGGCATGAGGTGCTAAAAAACAGCAAGACGTGTTAAAACAATCAAAGATTTTCATTGTAATACAGCAGACAATACAGGAGAACAGAACAGAATGCAGGTGTCTTGAGATGCCTTTTAAAACTACAGCATCTTAAACGTGGCGTTCATGGCACAAGATGCTGAAAATTAGCAAAGACGTCTATCGCAAAGTGGTTTCATGAGCAGCATCTTAAAATGCGCCGCACACAGCTTCACTGCAATATTGAAAGTCCATTATAGCACAACGACACAAGGAATTGAACAAAATGCAGACATCTCAAGATGACTTTTAAGCTTCTTTTAACTTGACACGGCATCTTAAAATGTGACACCAATGGCGCAAGATGCTGAAAAAACAAGCATCGGAACATTAAAAAATGTCCATCTCAATCAAAATACAGCGCAACAGAATACTACCAAACACAGGCATCTCAATTAGTTTTTAACTTCTTTCAGCTTGGCACAGCATAATAAATGCGACACTAATAGAACTAAATGAAGCTATCTCGAGATGAGTTTGATACAGTGCTTTAAGTTGATACAACATATTAATATGCAATCCTAATGGTGCAAGATGCTACAAAAAAGCAAGAAGCATCATAACATTAAAAGATGTCCACCTCAACAGGTATCTTGAGATGAGTTTTAACTTCTTTTAACTTTACACAACATTTTAAAATGTGATGCTAATGGCGTAAGATGCTGCAAAAAAGCAAAAAGCACCACAACACTGAAAGACGTCCACTGCATATAGAACCAAATACAGGTATCTCAACATGAGTTTTTTTTAACTTATTTTAAGTTGATACAACATTTTAAATTGTGATGTTGAAGACATTGCAGCAGTCAAAGACGACTCTATGGCATATGATTACATAGAAAAACAGTTGCAAAACAGTGCAAGAATGCATTCTGTGTTAACGCCCCCCAAAACCACAAATCACTCAGCATGTAGAAACATTCTGCAGCATCATGCAAAAATGCAACACTGGTTTTCCTACATGCAGCCATGCAAGCAAAAAAGCAGACAAAATGAACAAAAAGAATCAACATCTACCATCAGAATTTTGCAATACAAATTTACACAAAATCCACCCATGTTTATGGCTGATAGCAGCTCATTTCATCATAGCCAGGAATCATATGAAGATTAAATGCCTTTCACTTTCGGGCACTCAAAACACTAACAGACCCAATCAATGGAGAAAGGACTGCACAGGTAACAAGATGGAGGGACACAGTCAAAAATGGCAGATGGGGCGCACAAAAGTCTGCGTTTTACCTCGGGCACGGGTGGGGAGTGTCTGACATCCTGGTTACGAGGAGAGAAGTGATGGGAAGGGTCACGAGTGAAAGGGTGACAGGTTATTGGGGCAGAGTGAAGCATCCGTATCAGACAGGGAGCAAAGGTTTATGAAAACAGGGAGAATGTGATAGAGAGTCAAGGGAAGAGAACAAGAAAGATTGATAGTTGGTGGTTAGGGGTGAAAGAGTGGCATGAAAGGAAGAACAAGGAAGATCAGCCGTGAGAAGCCGTGGCAAGCAGCAACATTAGCAAAAGCAACAAGCCCATCCTGATCAGCTGCAGATCAGTGGAGTTCTGCAGGTCGGTGAAGAGCACACGAGGAGGGGGGTTAGACTCGGATGACTGAGCTCACAGGGAGGGGTATGAAGGAGAAAGACATCTACATGTGAAGCTAATTTCCTGTGATCTTCATGATATATTCAAAGCATCCACTGTTTGTTTCATTAATGCACTTCTTCAAGTTATAAGCATGGGAATTTATGCTGCGCTCCATTCAAATGTGGGATAGTCCTATTGGATGTTGATGTCAGTAGATTTTTTAAGGAAATTAATACCTTTATTCAGTAAGAATGACCTTGATGAATGTTTTCAACATTGATAATAATACAAATGTTACTTGAGCAGCAAATCAGCATATTAGAATGATTTCTGAAGGATCATGTGACACTGAAGACTGGAGTAATGATGCTGAAAATTCAATGGAAACAGCAAGTTTGCTAAATGTTCCCACTTGCTTCTCTGCTTCCATCCAAGCTACAAATTTATGCAAAAAAAATCAGAATGACCAAGAGAACCATGTTTACTTTTCTTCCCTGAGCAAATTATTTAGCCAGAATTATTCAGGAATTATTCAGTAAGAGTTTCCAACTTGGAAGTGCCATTTTATTCGATTTTTTCCAAGTAGGAAGCTGGTGATTCTGACTTTCCAAGTTGAATGGAGTGCAGCATTACAACCCCAAATTAATTATTATACATATATCTTTTTTTTTTAACAGTAAAACAAATTGTGTGAACTGGTGTGTACAAACATCTACCTGCAGTTCAACAAATGGCTAGCTCCTTTTACTACAGCAAGTACTTATTGTACTAGAACATAGTTTAGCAGAAATTGTTTCTGTGAGAACAGATTCCCTTCCATCCTACCTATCTTGGCACCCTTCTTGAGCAGGGCCACCACCACTGATGTGTTCCTGCAGCCAACCGCACGATCCAGTGGACGCATGCCGCTGTAGTCCACATGCTCGATCATCGCACCATGATCCACCAGATACTGCACCTACAACCACATCAAGACCAGAGCTGTGGTTTATTGCCTGTGTATCTCCTATGTGATATCTGTTCAAAACCATTAGCATATGCATCCCATTTTGGAGATTTAAAGGGATAGTTCATCCAAACATGAAAATTCTCTCATCATTTATTTCACTTTTTCCAAACCTGTGTGAGTTTCTTTCTTCTGTTGAACACAAAAGATGAAAATTGAAAAATATTGGTAACCAGACAGTTGACAGTAGCCGTTGACTTCAACCCCCTGGGTCCCATTGAAGTCCACTATATGGAGAAAAATCCTGGAATGTTTTCCTGGGGGTGGCCAAATTATCAGGAAACTTTCATTCTGGAAGTGAACTAATCCTTTAAACAAACTAGGTCCACTTAACGTTAGTTCACTATAACAAAACCAACCACTTCTGAGTCTCCGTAAAAAGCAGCAAGATCCAGTGGAGTGCGGCCACTCTTGTCTGCATGGGCCGTCGCTGCACCTCTTTCAACCAGAGCGCGGACCAATGGGAGGTGGCCTTTAAGACACGCCCAGCTCAGTGCTGTTAGCCCCTCCTTGTCCATCAGAGACAATGAGGCACCTACGAAATAAGTTAGAAAGCAGTCAGAAGGTTAGAAAAGACTGATTAGGAGACTCCTTGCATCTAAATGACTGATATATATCCCTTTATATTAATAACTACTATTTTTTATAATTATTATACTACAACAACAAATCTACTGTGTAATCAGCTGTACCTTGAGCCAGCAGGAACTCCGCCGTACCCAGATGTCCCTCAGACGCAGCCATCATTAGAGGAGTTCGTCCCTGTTTATCAGCCATGTTCACATCAGCGCCGTGATTCAGCAACAGGTCCACGATCTGCACAACCAACACCGACATCTCAGACTAAAACAAACACCACATGTGCAAAGTAAAAATGACTTTTGAGATGTCGGAGGCGCTCACCTGCCAGTGTCCCTGCCGCACAGCACTGAAGAGTGGCACGATGCCCCTGCGGTTGGGCTGAGCCACAGCGGCACCCTGCTCCAGTAAAAGACGGCACACATCCAACTTGCCCCGACCCGCTGCTGCTGTCAGAGCTGAGATACAGAGAGAGTCTCTTTAGTGAGCAATCTGTGCACGCATATTTAAATGAAAACACAGAGTACAGGTTGTCTGGTGGTGTTGCACCTGTTTCACCCCACAGTGTGTCAAAGTTGTTTATCTGAGCTCGTTCCTCCTCTTCCTCGTCTTTCTCGGGCAGGTCAAGCAGGTAGGATACAATCTGTGAATAAATCAGAATTATAATCAGAATGAGCTTCATTGCCAGGCATGTTTGCACACACAATGAATTTGTCTTGGTGACAAGAGCTTCCAGTGCAGAAAAGTACAGACATAGTACAGATAAATAGGGATAAAGGCAATATGACACAATAATAATAATAAAAAAAAAAAATGTAATTGGTCACACTTTATTTTAAGGTCCAATTCTTGCTATTAACAAACCATTAACTACAACTTTTTCCACAATAAACTCCTAATTTGCTGCTTATAGTTAGTAAGGTAGTTAAGTTTAGGTATTGGGTAGGATTAGGGATATAGAATATGGTCATGCAGAATATGTGCTTTATAAGTACTAATAAACAGCCAATATGTTAATAATAGGCATACTAATAAACAACTAGTTAATAGTGAGAATTGGTCCCTGTACTAAAGTGTTACCATGTAAATATAATACAATACAATACAGTGATAAAAATCTAGAAATTAAACAGAATTAAATATGCACAGATAAGCTATTAATATATGTACAGTTGTGGCATATGCTAAATGTGTGTGTGTGCGTGTGTGTGTGTGTGTGTATATACACACACATACATACATATATA
>JAFVLL020005987.1:26926-61454 GCA_021397915.2 Tor tambroides | reverse complement strand
ATATATATATATATATATATAGTTGCACATTTTTTTTATTTTTGCTTTTGTATTAATGAAGTTAATGTCAATTTAGATATAATTTGATATTATTTATTTGTAATATTTTATATTCTATAATAAATATAACATTTTATATAAAAACAAAAAGTACATGAAAGCATGAATAGATAATAATAATAATAATAATAATAATAATAGCTAAAAAATATCATACATATTAAAATAACTTTTTTCTCTGATAAATAGAAAGTTTAAAAAACACATTTCCTTAAAATAGAAATCTTGCATTTTAGCATTATAAAATTGCAAATGTCATTACTGATGCTTTTGATCAATTTAATGTGTTTAATGTGTCCTAAATAAAAGTATTAATTTCTTTAATTAATAAATTTCATTTTTTTTTTAATAAAATAAAACCTCTCACCTCTGTATAGCCCATACTGGCAGCTGCTATGAGGGCCTGTTGTACCGCATGGCTCTTGCTGAAAGATCCGGCCTGCTGTCCGTCTGTGTTCCACTCGCACTGCACTAGATACTTCACCACCTCTAGATGACCCCGCAGGCCGGCATGGACCAGCGCACACTGACCGTTCTTATCCAGGTGATCCACCTGAACAGAAACATACAGGAGAGACAGACAGAGATGAAACTTTGACTGACAATTTAAAATCAACAGCCACCACCCTGTGCTCTTACTGGTGATCCATCTCTAGCTAAACATGTCATGGCTGACCTTAGCTTTCTTGCTGCAGAGGGCAGTGATGACGGGTAGGTGACCCGCTGCAGCTGCGTAGCCTAGAGGAGTTAGTCCGCTCTCTGAAACGCCATCCACATCCGCCCCAAACTCCAACAGCAGAGCCACAGTCTCCAAATATCCCAGGTGAGCATGGACACACAGGATGGGGGCGTTATTCAACACCTCTGTACGATAGTTGATGTTAGCTCCGCCCATAATCAGCAGCCGAGACACCTGGAGGAAGAGAGGAAGATGGGGATGTGGAGAAGTAGACAGAATAAAAACAATTAAGAGAAATGTTTATCAGGGTTAAGAAATAAAAAAAAATTCCAATCATGTTATATAATATAGTTTACTGCACTCAAAATTTCTTGCTGATAAAATATTACACAAATAAAAATAACTAGAAAAATAAGATAAAATAGCTAGAAAAATTAAAAAGTTCAGGGACACTTTTTTTTTTAAGAAATCAATACTTTTTTTCAGCAAGAATGCATTAAATTGATCAAAAGTAAATACTTTTATTACTTAAGTGTTAAGTACTAATACTTATTAATACTATTAATAATTTCTATTTCAGATAAATGCAGGCAAATCAATTACAAATTACTAAATCATCTTAAAATTTAAATAACTAAAACCATTCATTTAAATCATTTTTAAATATATTAAAGGAAAACCAGTTATTTTGAATTGTAATAATATTTCACAATATTACTGTTTTTACTGTATTTTTGTTCAAATAAATGTAACATTGGTGATAATAAGAGACTTTTTTGAAAAGAGTTTTGAAATGTGATGTATGAAGAAATTTTTAAAATTTAGAAACAGTTTGCTAAACTGTTTTATTTTCAGTTATGTAATTATGTATTTTTAAATTTGTATTTATTATTTAAATTATCTCAATTTTAAATTGTGAGATTTAAGAGACTTTTTTTCAATAATTTATTTAAATAATTAAAATTTAATTTTACATTTGATTAAATTTAAGAGACTTCTATCAATAGCTTTAAAAAATGTTACTAATCCCAAACTTTTGAATGGTAGTATACTGTACATTCACTGTAGAAATATCTATGATTGTTCCAAGATTTTAAAAGATTTTAAATAAATAAATACATACACACACACACACACATACTGTACATACATACATACATAAAAATACTTTTCCAGGTCTGGAAATCACTTTAAATTGAAGATATTTTTGGTTTTCTATGACTCTGGAAATTCAGTTTTTTTTATACCTTGATGTTCGGAGTGTAGAGGTTTCTCAATGAAGCCAAAGCTGCAGAAAGTCCTTCTGTACTATAGGACACCCATAGCCCCTGCAGAACTGAAGAGGAAACCCCAACCTTCTTACTCAGGCCCTGCGTCCAAGAGACAATATAGTTAATAAAAAACAACAGTAATTTATTGTAAGTCCATTTCCCAAGCATTTATATACTGCTGTAGTCAAGTTTATGCTATCAATTTCGCAAATGTCAAAACTGTTACAATTGTTATAGTTATCCTAACCTTAAAGATGTGAGCTTTGAGAATGTGGTGGCCAAGTTCGAGGGTCTGCTGTCGATTAAGCTTACTGTCTTGTCGTGAAAACCAGAAAGCAAGCAGTGTGTGGCCACTCCTAAAGAATCATGGGAAAAGAGACAAGATGAGGATATAAAAGATTTAGACATATTTCTCAGATAATGACACATTGTTCACATCTGATTTAACTTCAGGATATTTAATAAGAAAAAAAATGTGGGACAAGAATCAATTTTTTACATTTCGATGAAAGATTCAGAAGAACTCCTCACCTGGGGTCGCAGAGGAACTTGGTCTTCTCTCCATCCTCTCTCCAGATGAGCCACTCTCTAAAGGAGGGGTGGATGAACATGCGCGTTCCATCACGTCTTTTCACCAGGAAAGGCGACAGGAGTTCAGACCTCTGCTGGAAATCATCCCAGTCCATGGCCACTCCACGCACCATGCTGGCGTTCACGGCACTGTAGGCCTGCTCGTCAGTTAACGGGTGTAGAGAAGCCACGGCCACGTTAAGCAGAGGAAGAACGCGCTCGAATGACGACTGAGTTGGGAAACGCATGTTCAGCTGCAACAGGTAAACCTCGGCCAGATTCACCGGAACCACCTGCACACAAACATCATGTTTACAGCTTTTAATAAAAACAATAAAAACATGCTAAAAAGATTAAATGCATATTAATCCTCTTAGGGCCAGATTTACTAACAGCTTGCGCCAGCGCAAACCGTCTTTTGGCGTTAAAATAGCACTGTCAGGATTTACTAAAGACGAGCAGTGAAGAAAAAGGCATGGATGCGGTTATTTTCCGTGCCTGACCTTACTGAATATGCATTTGTAGGAGTTTCCCTTTCAGACGCAAAATTTCTCAAAAGATATGAATCACGTACTGCGATTTACTAAAGTTTGCACTTGTCAGATTACTGGTATTTGCGTCATTATTTAACGCCCAAAAAAAGCATGTCTTAAAGCAGGCGCTAATTTGCGCTGCTCTTGGTAGATTGCGCTGGTCATTATGGAAATGATCTGGCTGCGTCGTGTGCAATGTGTGCATTGCCAGTAAATCACACGCAGAATTTTCGCTTTTATGGAATTTTCTTTTCAAATTCTTTCAAATTTTCAAACTTCTTTCAAAAAAATATAAAAGGGTTTCATTCAATCTATTACTTTTTACTCAAAATATAGAACCAAAATGAACAATAAACAATTAACACCACATGCATACCTATGAAAGTCTACAATTAAACTTTCACAGGTATGAATAAAAAATAAATAAATAAATAAAAAATAAAATCATACCACATATAACACTTAAAGCTAAAATAAAATAAACATTAAAAATCTAAAAATAAATCAAGTAGCACCATATACATCCCTGAAAAGCTAAAACAGAACAAAAATATATAAAGTAAAAATAACAAAACATACATAATGAAAAGCTATACAAGAAAAAAAGTAAAACACAAAAATGCTCTAATTAGTTTTAATGTTTCTTTAATTTAATTTAATTTCATTTCATTTCATTTAACTAGGTAATAAAGGAGGCATCTGTGTCGATTGACCCCTGACCTTGAAGCTGGAGCTTTTGAGCACCAGGTAACCCTTCTCAATCAGGTCCAGCGTGAGCTTCAGGTAGAGATAGGAGCCCCGGCTCAGACTTTTCAGATGAGTGCTGAGTTTGGCAAAGGCTGCGTTGTCCAGCTTGCCATTGAGCGCCACGTTATTCTGGATCTCCTGGCTGGCATGAAGCCGGTGCAGGATGTAGCCCTGCAAGTCCGAGTCAATCGCGTCACTTTCCTCCAGACGATCCAGAGAGATACGGTGGAACGGCAACGGACGAGTTACATCCTGAGACAGAGAGAGAAAATGAGTAAAAGAGTAAAAAAGTAAAAAGGATGGGTGGATGGATGGACAGATGGATGGAATACAGACCTGCAGTGTCGTTCTGACAGTGACCACCAGTTTAAGCCAGGGAGGGAAACGTTCGATGGTTTTGCACAGGAATGAAACAATGGTTTCTCCATAATCCGGTTTATGGAACTCCGCCTCATTCAACCCGTCAATCAGGATGATGAGATTCTCCTCACACGCAATCTTCCTCTCTGTAAACGTTGCATGTTTTTAATGTTACATATACATCAGCATGTGTACATACAGCATAAGAGTGCACACAAACACAAGTTTATGTACCTCGATGCAGGATCTCCAGAGGCTCCAGCAGGCCTCTGCGGAAAGCGTTGAAAGGGTCCTGGACGCAGGCGCGCAGGCTGAGGGTGCTCTGCAGGTGCGGCTGGCGGAGCAGCAGCTCTCGGTAGGCCTGCATCTGAGGAGCCCTGCACAACAACGCTGCCACGTTATGCACAAACTCAGGGACCAGGCAGGTGTACGCGTTGTCGGCCTGACAGTAATGGTACGCCACCACCTACACACGAGAGAGCAGATATAAGCTGACAACATTTACATTCACAGCTTGGGTTGAGACCACACCTGTAAAACTTACTGAAAATGACTGAATTTGATTGGTACATGTTGTTGCCAGAATGCTGATATTTCACTCAATGATTTATTTAAAAAACAGATTCTTTCAAGAATGAAACACCACCGTGTTGTTCAGAGACACACAATGGTGCATTGGTAAATACCAATACTTTTATTCAGCAAGGATGTGTTAAATGGATAAAAAGTTATATTAAAGACTTATATTGTTAGAAAATTCTATTTTGAATAAATGCTGTTCCTTTTTCATTTTTACTCATCACAGAATCAAAGAAAAAAGTATCACAAGTTCCAAAAAAAAAAAAAAAAAATTAAATAAAATTAAGCAGCACAACAGTTTCAACACTCATAATAAATCAGCATTTTAGAATGATTTCTGAAGGATCGTGTGACACTGAAGACTGGAGAAATGAGGCTGAAAATTCAGCTTTGCATCACAGGAATAAATTACACTTTAACATATATTAAAATAGAAAACAGTTATTTTAAATAATATTATTTCACAATATTACAGTTTTTATTGTATTTTTAATAAAATAAATGCAGCCTTGGTGAACATAAGAGACTTAAAAAGAAGTCTTCAAAAAAAGAAGATGCCTTTTTTTAAAAATCCTAACATTTTGAACAGTTGTGTAAGGTTCTTAACATTAATTTCTTGTTTACTAAACTGTTGTGTAAAATCAAATGTAATAATTTAATCAAAATGGATTTTAACCATTTTATAATTTTTATTATTATTATAATGGTTGCACATTTAACAGAGTAAAGATGTCCAGTGCATCTAGATGCTCCTGCTAAATGTAGGTTTAGACAAAGAAATAGACAGAAAAGGCACAAAAATATTGCCAGTCTCAGGGATTTAGTGCAGGAACTGTTTTCAGCTCAAAAACACAATGAATATTAAAACTAGAGAAAGATTCAAAGCTCAGGAGTTTTGATGTGATGAAGGAGTTTTATCAATGCATAAAACATTATGGAGTTTGAGTGCATTGATGGCCTTATTCCAATAGTCTAAGACTGCTGCTTCTCTGGATTCACTTCATCACGCAGTACGTTTGTGTGTGTGTGTGTGTGTGTGTGTGTGTGTTCAAAAGCTTGTCATCATTACCAATGCAGACTCTGAGTATATCTAATGGCTGTGCTGGGAGACTCTGCGCATATAAATATTTGATAAGGCAACAGAGCTGCAATAAACCTTTGTGCTTAAAAGAATAGAGAGAAAAGAAAGCACATGGAGAGAGAGCGAGCGAGACAAGGAGCAAATTAATAAAAGAAGAAGGAGACAAAGGAAGAAATGGAGAGACAGAGATAATAAATCAATAGAAGAGGAGAGGAGAGAGGGAGATTGAATGGCAGGCTGGATATGTGCCCGCCTCGCTGATTATGTTGGTATTAGTTGGCACCTGAGAAGCCAGCCTTCTGAGGGCCTCCTCCTGGCGTCTCCGCATCTCTGGTGTTCCCGGACAGCTGCTCCCACCGACCAGAGTGCCGTGAGCGGACTGAGGCTGGCTCAGGGGCAGTGTGTCACCATCTGAGAGGAAGACATGGCATGCATGTGATGTGAACCTTGTCATAAACTGAGACAAAATGGCTTTGACATTTTAAGGGCTGAAGATATTTGTTTCCTTTTTGATTTTTTCTTTCTTTAAGTCTATATTCATAGCCATCAATTTGTCTTGACAGTATGTGACATAATATATGTATTTTACTTACTGTGACCAATGTGTGGAGTATTGTGTTTCTAAAATCATAATAAATATTATACCCATAAATGCAAATTCGGTAACACTTTAGTATAGGGACCAATTCTCACTATTAACTAGTTGCTTATTAGCATGACTATTATTAACATATTGGCTGTTTATTAGTAATTATAAAGCACACATTCTGCATGACCATATTCGACATCCTTAATCCTACCCAATACCTAAACTGAACAATTACCTTACTAACAATTAAGCAGCAGCAAATTAGGAGTTTGAGGCAAAAATTAGTTAATGGTTTGTTAATGATAAGAACTGTACCATAAAATAAAGTGTGACTGCAATTATCATCAGTCATAGCTAATTAAATGTTTTGCAGGATTTTAATATTGAGAATTTCAAAGCACTTACTAATAAAAAATGTATAAAAACTGTGAGATATAATAAGTCTTTATTATTATTATTATTATTATTATCATCATCTATTTTGTAAAATAAGAAAAATGAAAATAATATTCTAAAATATGTACTTTAATAAAAATATTATATATATATATATATATAGAGAGAGAGAGAGAGAGAGAGAGATTTAGAATGCATTTTATATTTATATAATTAATAATATAATTACATAATAGTATAATATTATTATAAAATTAATAATATTTGCTAGTCCATGTATTTAGAATGTAATATATATATATATATATATATATATTCACATTCTAAATCTACATTCTATATTATGAAAATTGTATATTTAAATTATAATTAAAAAAAACTTATATTTTCCATTTTGCATAGTTAAAATTTCTGTTAAGCATTTTTCATTTTCTGTTCAAAAAACACAAAAAAAACCCCTAAAGCGCTAGTCTTCTACAGCCATGTGAGAGTTTTATGTGAAGGACAGACTGGAATTTGATGATTAAACTAAATTAGTTTTTGTTACTACACAATTTTTCTCTTAGATGCTTATTAGATCTTAAGGAAGCGTATTCACAGTTAATATATGTGATTTTCGTCTGAATGCATCCACTCACGTTTTGGTGAGGCATGTGGACTGTCAGAGGTGATCTGTCTCATGCGATTGCCATGGCAGCTGAGAGCCACCAAGCGTGAGATGATGGCTGTCTTGCCGAAGCCCACGTTGCCAAAGATAACCACACCTTGATTGGCAGAGGACTCACTGCTGCGCAGACACGCATCCACTTCCTGGAACAGCCATTCTCGACCGGTGAAAACCGCATCGGGGGTCAGACTGGGCACCTCGAAGAGAAGCGGCTTCAGGGCGATGTCCGGTGGCCGGTATGGAGCAAAGCGCACTGCATCATGGGAAATATTAAGAAATGTTGTCAATGAAACAGGTTTCATACAAACATACACATAAATACTGTATATGTATCCTTTTCTTCTTCTTGCAATGATCCATCAAATAGAAAGTTTTACAATTCAATTTCCAAATGAAAACCTCTTCACAATGAAGTAATCGTTTTTAACCAGCAGAGGGAGCATGCTTTCTCCGGAAAAGGCCAGAACTGGCAGCTTATGCAAGCTGGAGCTGCAGTGTGAAACACCATGAATCAATGGTCGTTGACGGGGTGCCTTGACCCATTAATGTATGGCAGAAAATACATCTGAAATAACAGATCAGCCTGCATCCAAAAAAAAAAAAAAAAAAAAGCCGCAGAGCCATCGCTTGGGGACGCTTGTTGCTTTTGTTCATAGATTAGCCGTCAAATTTATTGCCACCATGCACAAAGCAAAATTTAGATTCATCACCATATTAATCCACCACATACATTTGCAATAAATCATTATAAAGATCCTTAATATTAATTAAAATAATCCTCATCTAATATTCATATTCAGTCATAAAGTCTTCATTATTCTTAAACGTATCATACCCAATTACTGATAATATTCAAGGCAAGAGTCATGTCAAAGCAGGACAGGGATATTGGAAGGAAATCTTCAGCGCAATTAGCATAAATTATGTATAATTTCCTGACTGTATAGGATTATGCTGCAACAAGTGTGATGGAGCATATTATGAGGTTATTTATCCCTCCATTTGCATGTGGTCTATTAATTAGTCTGATAACATGTGAATTAATTATCTGAGCATTAGCATAATGGGGTGGGTGGAGCTATACAGGGCGAGGTGACCTTTATGAGCACATATGGATGCAAGCAGACACTATAGCAAAAAAGGCAAGAAACAGAGACAAAGAAGGAGGCAGAGCAGCCGAGCAGTAAAACGGTTATAAAGAACTAGAGACAGGGAGGTTGTAATAAAAGACAAGGCGAACAGAAAAGTGAACTCATTGCTTTTTAGTAGCATATATATTAAAATCTCCTTTCATGCACAGCTAGAGTGGGTTCACATCCCCAAATGTTTTCCACTATTAACCGTGATTATTACTGGTGGAAAAGGCTTTTAATGCCTTCTGAAAGAGTACTATACTTATACATGAAAGAACCTGCTTGTAATTGCGGTCAAATTATGCCATTATCTGTGGTGAATTACTATCTACAGTAGTTACGTTCAGATACCTCATATCTGAGGTACGGTCTGAGCATCACATCACTATGAACCACTATGAATAAAATATGATGATGCGATTACATTTTCATTTAAAAAAAATGTACATTTATAACATTATATTTGGTGTTTATGGCATTCAATTACAGAAAACTAGTTAATGCTACTGCATGAGGGTTTCTAATACAACAGCAGAGGAAGTGACGGCAAATTTGACATTTTTCTCTTTCCTGACCAATGTAATTAAACTCTATTTTTTTTCCTTTTGTAAGGTCATAGAAACACTATTGTCAGGGCCGTCCTTAGGGTGGTGCAACTGATGCGGCCGCACCGGGCCCTGCGGCGAATGCACCGAGGGGGACACCCCCCCACCAAAACATGATCATGAATGGACCAAGGAGGACCTGGAATGCTATTGCGAACAAACCAAGAAGGACGAACGCTATTGCAAATGAACCAAGGGGAACCTGGAACGCAATCGGGGACGAAACGAGTTGGACAAACATGATCGCAAATGATCTGAACTGGACCTAGAACGCGACCCCACCCCCAACTCCCAACCCAAACCAACCCCCACCCCCCCCCCCCAAACACCCGCACCCCCTGCGACCTGGAATGTGATTGCGAATGTCCCGAGTGGGACAAGCGCGATCGCAAACAAACCAAGGGGGACAAACACAATCACGAGCGAACCAAGGGGGACCTGCAATGCGATCACGAACGAACCAAATGGGGCAAACGAGATCACAAATGATCTGAGGTGGACCTAGAACGCCATCACGAACAGACCGAGGGGGAACCCCACCCTCCACTGAGGCCTACCACCACCCCCTCCCCCCGACCTGGAATGCAACTGCGAACGTACCGAGTGGGACAAGCGCAATCGCGAATGAACCGACTGGGACAAGCGCGATCATAAACGAATCTAGGGGGACCTGGAACGCTATCACAAATTAACCGAGTGGGACAAATGTGATCACAAATGATCTGAGGGGGACCTAGAACGCGATCACAAACAGACCAAGGCGGGAACCCCAGCCACACTCCCCCCACCTCAACCTGGATTGCAATTGCGAATGTGCTGAGTGGGACAAGCGCGATCGCGAACAAACCGATTGGGACAAACTTGATCATAAACGAACCGAGGGGGACCTTGAACGCAATCACGAACGAACCGAGGGGGACAAACTTGATCATAAATGAAATGAGGGGGACCTTGAATGCAATCACGAACGAACCGAGTGGGACAAACTTGATCATAAACGAACTGAGGGGGACCTTGAACGCAATCACGAACGAACCGAGGGGGACAAACTTGATCATAAATGAAATGAGGGGGACCTTGAATGCAATCACGAACGAACCGAGTGGGACAAACTTGATCATAAACGAACTGAGGGGGACCTTGAACGCAATCACGAACGAACCGAGGGGGACAAACTTGATCATAAATGAAATGAGGGGGACCTTGAACGCAATCACGAACGAACCGAGGGGGACAAACTTGATCATAAACGAAATGAGGGGGACCTTGAACGCAATCACGAATGAACCGAGGGGGACAAACTTGATCATAAACGAACCTAGGGGGACCTTGAACGCAATCACGTACAAACTGAGTGGAACAAACGCAATTGCGAACAGACCGAGGGGGACCACTCCCCGCCACCCCGACCTGGAACGCGACCGTGAAAGGACTCATGCCCCACGCCAGCTTGGGATGGCCCTGACTATTGTGGATTTGATTTTTTGCTTTTGAGCAAATGTTGTAGTTCTCATTCACCACTATAGTAGTTTACCCAACTATGGTGACTTCCGCTTCTGAGAACCTTGGAAATGTGAGAAGGGTGTATAAATAAGCACACAGATACAGTCTGCTTCCATTGTTTTGTCACCTGTGCGATCATCCCGAAATATACACTCACCGGCCACTTTATTAGGTACACCTGTTCAATTGCTTGGTAACACAAATTGCTAATCAGCCAATCACATGGCAGCAACTCAATGCATTTAGGCATCTAGATGTGGTGAAGACAACTTGCTGAAGTTCAAACTGAGCATCAGAATGGGGAAGAAAGGGGATTTAAGTGACTTTGAACATGGAATAATTGTTGGTGCCAGACGGGCTGGTCTGAGTATTTCAAAAACTGCTGATCTACTGGGATTTTCAAGCACAACCATCTCTAGGGTTTACAGAGAATGGTCCAAAAAAGAGAAAATATCCAGTGAGCGGCAGTTGTGTGGACGAAAATGCCTTGTTGATGTCAGAGGTCAGAGGAGAATGGGCAGACTGGTTAGAGATGATAGAAAGGCAACGGCACTCAAATAACCACTCGTTACAACCAAGGTATGCAGAATACACCCTGAACGCACAACACGTCGAATCCTGAAGCAGATGGGCTACAGCAGCAGAAGACCACACCGGGTGCCGCTCCTGTCAGCCAAGAACAGGAAACGGAGGCCACACCCGCACAGGCTCACCAAAATTGGACAATAGAAGATTGGAAAAAACGTTGCCTGGTCTGATGAGTCTCGATTTCTGCTGCAACATTCAGATGGTAGGGTCAGAATTTGGCGTAAAGAACATGAAAGCATGGATCCATCCTGCCTTGTCTCAACGGTTCAGGCTGGTGGTGGTGGTGTAATGGTGTGGCGGATATTTTCTTGGTACCTCTTTGGGCCCTTAGTACCAATTGAGCATCGCTTAAATGCCACAGCCTACCTGAGTATTGTTGACCATGTCCATCCCTTTATGACTACAGTGTACCCATCTTCTGATGGCTACTTCCAGAAGGATAATGCACCATGTCACAGCTCAAATCATCTCAGACTGGCTTCTGAACATGACAATGAGTTCACTTTACTCAGCCAGCTCCCACAGTCACCAGATCTCAATCCAATAGAGCACCTTTGGGATGTGGTGGAACGGGAGATTCACATCATGGATGTGCAGCCGACAAATCTGCAGCAACTGCGTGATGCCATCATGTCAACATGGACCAAAATCTCTGAGGAATGTTTCCAACACCTTGTTGAATCTATGCCATAAAGAATTAAGGCAGTTCTGAAGGCAAAAGGGGGTCCAACCCGGTACTAGCAAGGTGTACCTAATAAAGTGGCCAGTGAGTGTATGTTATGGCTATTTGGTGAATTGTGACTCAAGCTATTGGAGCTCTGACTGAATCTGAGAGGAAACCCATACTTCCGAGACTCGCTCCCACTCAGCATGATTTAGGATGTGTGGAGCCTTGAATGTGAGCTTTAGACAGCACGCTGAGCTCTGACAGATGAGCCAGAGCTAATGCTAATAGGAAGTCAATACATCGATCTGGACAGGAGACAGATTATGGCACGGCAGTCCAAAGGGGAAACCAAGAACAGCAGGACGAGGGGGGAGAGTGATCCGCAGAAGAGCTGCGGAGTGTGTTGAGGGGTTTAATGGGACATGCTGTGTGTAGTGGAGAGCAGATGTACGAGAGGCAAGACACACACACAGATGTCATTACATTGCAAAGGTTAATTTTTAAAGGGACATTTTCTGTTATTTTGCAGAATTCTATTTTTGTTTCCCCTAGAGTCCACTTATAATGTTAATCAAGGTTCTGGCACCAAAATCAGTCAAAAACAATTTTCCACCCTCTCTCAGACTATTTCTACAGCACCTTATATGTAAATGATGGCTGTTATGATTGGCTTTTCAGTTTGCATGTAAAATGAGTAGCAACACCCCCATCAAGCTGCTGAATAATAAAAAGACAGTGATATGACTGAATTTATGTTTTGCATGCAAAGACTGTTGATCTACAGGCTTCTGGACTTATGAAAATGTATGACTTTTTCCTTTTTTTAAAAAAAATCTGGTTGGAGCAGGAAGTGAAGGAAAAGCAGGCAACAAGTATCCAATAAACAGTATATCTGATCTCCCTCAATACTATTTAAAAGACCTCATAAATGTGCTTAGCTGGAATTTAGACAAAGGGTGGCTATTAAAAAGAAAACCAAATATAACTTTGTTTGGATTTACATTTTCGGGCAATAAATAATTTCCATACTTGTTTCTATTTGTGTTATTATCTTACAGAGCTCCTTTATAGTTTTCTTCATAACTAATGAACTTTGCAACACTCACACTGTTACTGAACTAAATTGAGCTGAATAATGACACTAATGTCTTTTTAGAGATGCGTTACAGCTAAAATTATATTTGGTTCATAACTGAAAAACATTGCAACATTAATACTGCTATTTTCTTGTTTATTACAGTAGCTACTTTGAAACAATCTGTATTGTATAAAGTGCTATATAAATACATGTGACTTGACTTATGTAGATTCAGTAAGTCTGTCTACACTTGTGACTGGTAATATACACAAGGTGGTGGTGAATTGAAAGAAGTGAAGAGCGGACATTTAATAAATCTAGGAAAAATATACACACCTCTCATATCCGCTTGTCCAGAGCGGCTGGAACCGGAGTTCTGTCGTGGCATACGCAAAGACGTGCGCAGTGGAGCCTGTCTCTGCTCATCCAGATACGCAAGATCCTCCAGGTGAGCTGAACTAGTAGCTGCGAGAGAGGGGGGAAAAAATCAGGCTACTTTTAATATTTTAAAAATATATTTTAACATTATTTTTTCAACATTAATATGAAATCTTTTATATTGCTTAAAATTACTATTTTCTATCTCTTTTTTTGTGTGCATTGATGCTTGGGCAATATTGTGTAGGCTATTTAAAATATTCATGCCAATAAAGTACTTTGAAATTGAACACTGAAATAAATTCTGAATTTAAATTGAAAATTGAGAAATAGAGTAAGAGAGAGATTGACAAACTCTGTTTAAACTCATGCCACCCACATACATATTCAACAGTGGGAGAAAACACAACAATAACAGTGAAAAACAGAAACCATTTATTATGCATTTCCTCATTTCAGCAGCCAAGCAAATGAAGAGAAGCTATTAAAAAGAAGCAAACATATTCTGGCAAACAGGTTTCTGAAGGAGCTTGTTGTTCCAAAATCAGAAAAAGTCTTCAACAGCATTAATAATTCTGTACTGTAAGTTTAACTTGAAATGAATCAACTCTCACCTTCAGCTATGAAGTAAATCTAACATAGTATTTTTGTTTAATAAACCATTTACCATGGTAAAAGAATAACATCAGATTGTACTTGGATATATACTATGTTAGCAAATGATTATAGAAGTAAAAACAATGGCATTTACATTTAACTTTTTTCATTACCCTTACGAAAATTAACCATGGTTTTAATAAAGTAAAAGTGTAGTAACCATGTTTTTTTTTGTTGTTTTTTTTGGAAGATTGGTTATTGTTTGTATAACCACAGTTTTACTACAAATACCATGGTTAAACTATGGTTAATGTTGCAAAACAATGGTTAATTCGTGGTTACCATTGTTTAACTGAATTAACCATGTTTATTAACAATGGTTAATTTTCGTTAGATTACAAGCTTTTGCTCAAAGTGACTTACAGATGATGGTACAACATGGTACTCCAAGCTATTTTACAAGGTATTTCCTAAGAAAACAGTGGTATTTGATGGTACTATGAAACACATGGTAATACCATGGTTCTAGTTGTTGTTAGTGATGAGTCAAACCCTTTGACAAACTGTACGAGAGCTTGTGTTTGCTTAGCTTGTTGTTATTAGCTTTCATGAAAATGCGTGCATGAATTTTGAGCCCCTTTTTCTTTGCTAATGAGGAGGAAAGTTCACGGCGGCTTGATACACAGGAATATTAAGAACACAGTGGGTGGCCACTGAATTGATCTCGCCTCAAAGCAGCTGCAGAGAGCTTCTGAAACTATTACAACAGCTAACATCATTATTGCAGTGTTAGCACATGGACAAGTGGCCACTATCAAAGTAAGGTTCAAGGTGCCTCATACTAAGGAAATCCTTTGGTTCTCTGCTAATGTGTTTAATCGAAGACAGATTTCAGAATCCCCTCCATGGCCCCATGGTACATGTGTACAAATTACAACTTCCTGTTGGTGCACATGTGTGGAGCAACAGTTTAGGAATATAAACCTCCCCTAAGAGAACACTGCGTTTGAGTGGGAACTTTAGAGAACTGGAACAGTCAAAACCTGGAAGACTAATTCACCAGTGGTTCCCTTGAGATTTTCCTACTGGTTTTCAGACAACTCAAGAGTAAAATAAGGTTTGTGGTAAACATAACTTGATGACACTTTGACGTTTTGCTCTACAATGTGAATTACACATTCCTATACTGAAAACACAAATTCTGAAGCGGTTACGTTTTTTTTATAAAGCGTATGTTTCTAATATGTAGCTACATAAGAATGTTTGGGGTGTGAGAGTGTGTAGTTTACATTGTGGAAGAAAAACCGTCAAAGTATCATCAAGTTATGTTTACCACAGATGTTATTTAAAATTTTTTAAAAAAAAACCCTTTAGGAAAATCTTGAAGGAACCAGTGGTGAAATAGTCTTCTGGTTTTTTGATGACAAAACTGCAGCACTCTATCAATGACAAAGTTTGCAAATGCTAAGTAAACTGTGAAAGATTCAGCAAAATTCGGCAGCTATAGTTTCCGATTTGAAAAATTTTACAATTAATGTTACTACTGTAAATCCATAATAAATTAAGATAGAATCTCCATCAGTGTAAAGACCTGTTCACACCAAAGTTGATCATTATAAAGTTTTAATAATCAGAATAGAGATTCCACACCACACTGTGATATAACGATAACGACAAAAAGGAACGATAATGTTGGAATCACTTACAGAGCAATTTTTTACCAGCTGATTAACAATAAAAACATTGACCAATCAGAATCCACTGACTTTAAAGAGCTTTAGCTTTTAAATTGGCAGACTACATGACCGCACCACAGAACATTATTGTCTATTCATGTGGACCCTTATATAGTCATTGTTATATTTATTGGCATCGTTCCTTTTGTGAACAGGCCTTATGAGACTTAGTCAGCACTGCTAACTCTATATTGGCAAAAACTATGGTTATCATTGTAATATGTCAAAAAAATATCCCAGACACCAGCATTTCTCCTGCCTAACCCCACCACCTCCATCTGCACTGCAGACTGTCTGGCTGGCATGATTGTGTTGCTGGATTTACAGCTGCTTGAAATGCGTCAAAATGACTTGGGCTCCCATCAACTGAACTGGTGTTTTACGGTCCCACCGTGGCGCTGGTCCAGAAGGCATTTTACACAAAATGTCTGAACAGTGTTGGGGAAAGTTACTTTTAAAACTAATGCATTACAATATTCCGTTACTCCATAAAAAATTGCGTTACTTAGTTACTTTTTATGGAAAGTAATGCATTACGATATTTTGTGTTATTTTTTGTCACCTGGGCATTTTTGGCAATTGTAAAGGGCCTTTCATATAATAACATATGCTTTACTAGGTGGTCAGACTAGCAATTTTCACCTAAAAAAGGTGATCACATTTACATTTGTTTGGCGAATGGCCACAGCCGAAATCCAGACATTTCAAAAGGAATCTGTGCAATTTGGGCGAAATATTTCCCTATTCAGATTTCGCAACTGTTTCATGTTGCTCACATGGATTCTCAGCGTTGATTAACAGAAAGCTGCTTGGTTTGAAACTACAGCTGCAGACACATAGTCAGCTTGCTCTCAAGCGTTCATGGACAGGCTTTGACCTTTCCAATATGGCGGACAGCTTAAGTATATCGGCCCACAGAAACATCTGCTAATATGGCATCTACCTATACATATACATGTACATATGGTTTTATGTACATATGTGAAGATGTATGTGTGTATATGCGACTGGAAGTGCACACAGAACAACATGTCAAAACTCATACCAGACTTTCTGTTCAAAAGAATAATCAAATGTGTCTTGAACTCAGAGATCAGACAGGTTTTGAAAGGGGAAGATGGAATGAAAGACGAACTGAGGGAGACACAGACAGGAGGTGAGGGAATGAGTGGGTGAGATGAGGAGAGAAAGAGAAAGAAATGAAAAGTGTGAGGGAAGAAAGTGAAAGACAGGAAAAGCGTGAGAGGTGAGCATGCATGAGTAAGAAAGAAAATCAGGGGGAGTGAGAAAGCAAGAGAGAGAGGTGAGGAGAGAGTAGGAGAAAAGACAAATGGATCACGTCATTCACTCACTGCTGCCGCCAACTGCCTTCCCTTATCTAAGGTGCATGCTGGGAGTATGTGAAAAGACGTCTTCTCATATACATGTCACATTTACTGTACTTCTGTAATTGAATTTTTGTCACCATTACTCACCCTTAGTTTAATGGGATATTTTATACTTTTTGTATGCCACTTTGAAGTTGTTAATTTGACATTTTAAAAATTCAGAAAGACTCTGGTGAATTTATTTAAAATAAACAACTACATAACATATGTTCAAAGATAAACAAATAAATAAATAAACAATAATAAACAATAAATAAGATAAACAATATTTCTCAAATTAATAATAATAATAATAATAATAATAATAATAATAATAATAATAATAATGGATTGAACTGAATTTAAACAAACAAACAAACAAACAAACAAATAAATAAATGTTATTATTATTATTATTCTTACTTTATTTAGGAAATTTCTTCTAGCAATCCTTCAAAAATCCAAAGCTGACGGTGTGAAAAATCTACAGTATATGGAACTGAGGTACTGAGTCTGATACTATTTTCTCACATGTGGATCCAAAACCAGCAGCACAAATCACAAATCCTTCATAAAACCTGAAGGAGATTCACACAGACGTCCTTGCTTTGTTGTAACGGGGCAGAATCAGGAGCTAGGAGCTGCTCCAGAGCTCAAATGGCCCATAAAGCTGAGAAGAGGGCCACTTCTATAGCTCTCACAGTAATCACAGTAATGTGCTTTTACTGACCTTGACATTTTAAGGGAATTGGAAACACGTGTCTGTTGACTTTTAGGGTCTGGATTACGTGGGATACTTCCTGTCTCTGCAGTTCACCATTCATGAACAGAAGTGTTCAAAGAGCCTCAGCTGAATGAGTTTCACACAGAGCTGACTACAAATATTCACACGCGGTGAAAGATGAATGTGAATGTTTGTAACTAACGGGATCTGAATGCTGGACTGAGTCTTGACTAGCTCAGCATAATATGGAAGTTTCTGCTATTTTACAGTTAATCTAGGGTTAAATAACAAATGAAATGAAATGACTGAAACTGAGTTACTGAAATGACTCAAAAGAAGCAAAGCAATATAGGTATAGGCACATATATTCTAGAAGAAATCTGTTATTAATTTGAGAATTATTATTTATATTAACAATTAAATTATTTATACATTTCTACATTTAATTTATTTCTATATTTAAATTTATATTGGTAATGCTTTTATGATTCATTGTCTTTGTACTGTAGTGTGACAAAATTAAAACTAATCTATTCTAATAAGGTATGTTCAGACTGGCATACTACTAATACTACAAGTACTATTTTGGCAGTATGTATACTGTGCACAGTATGCAAATTTTCAACTATTATTGCCAAAATTCGAGAGTACACAGTGTTGGACACTGAATCCCACAGTTTACAATGAGACAAATGAACTGGAAATATTGTCAAGTTCAATTTCATCATCTTTCTTGACTTATTGTTTTACTGGACTGCCAAAAATTTAATAAAAATTGTAAATAATTATACAGAATGCATACTGCACACTGATATTTCACATAATACTTAGACATATAGTATTCTGACATATTCACACAGTATTCTGAAGCCGTAAATGAAAAACTGACGGGTGTGGAAACTTACCGGCCACAGAATTGGGGCGGGGCATGAGGTAGAGGGGGATGGAGTGGGCGGAGTGAGAGACCGAATGTTCCAGACTCCTCTCTGGGATTTTGTTGAGGCTGTATGTGGAGGCGGCCATGTTTTCATCCACCCGATAAAGGAAGGAGTCTGCACCCATTGACTTCTGTGCCTGCCAGAGTTTCAGGCTGCCCCGCGAGCCCTCGCTGTGTTTTCCTCCGTGCTCGGCATTCTCTGAGTAACTCGTGAGCGTCGCTGCAAGAAAGCAATGGGATATCTGAAACAGGGATATTTCTGAATGGCCATTTTTGTATATGTACATCAGCATTTACTTCTGTTCCTAAAACAAGCCACAGAATGTCTCTGACCTATAATGCCGCTGTCTCGGCTCTCCAGGGTGGAGGTGGGACTCGTGATGGATCCGTAAGCACAGTCTCTGGTGCCCATGTTACCCGGGGCTCCAGCGGGCAACGTGGAGCAGGGGCTGCCAGGAGAGGGCGACGCTGTGCTGCTAGCTAAGCTAGAGCATGGACTGATCCTCTGGGTCATGGAGATGCCCTGAACATCAGAAGGAGGAGAATTTCACCCTCAAAATTACAGAGTTAGAGAATTACAGTAACTCCTACAGAGTTAGAGTGTTTCTCCTAAATTTCCACAAGAATGACAAGCAATGAACGGAAACGACAATTGTGGCTTGGTTTCTAATTTGTAGCCCTGGCATGTCCCTCTAAAGTGAAATCTCATTGGTTCAAAATCCAACTCCAAGTTGTGTAATAAATATGTGGGCAGCGCTGAACTACCTCATAGCTATATGCTCAAAGATCAATAAATAAACCAATTATTATTATTATTATTATAAATTATAATAAATTGTTCTTCAAACATAGCTATGAAGTAGTTCCAATTATTATTATTATTATTATTATTATTATTTGATTTTTGTTATTCATTTTATTTCATTTTATTATTTGTATTATTTATTATTATGAATTTATAAGGGGACTATAATAAATTATATTTTAATAATAATAATAACATTCATCATCATCATCATCCTCATCATCATCATAGTAATATTTATTATTATTATTACAAATTATAATAAATTGTTCTTCAAACATAGCTATGAAGTAGCTCCAATTATTATTATTATTATTATTATTATTATTTGTAAGAATTTTATTATTCATTTTATTATTTGTTATTATGAAACTATAAGGGGAATATAATAAATTACAAAAATAGGAAATAATAAGAATAAGAATTATTATTCTTTTTATTATTATATTGAGTAATAACAAATAGAAAAATAATAGTCATATGCAAAGGCAGGATTTTGCATGTTTTTCTAATAAACACTAACAGAACAAATTTGTGTAAATCATTAGTAAAACCACTCTAACTTGAATTGTTCCATTCAATACAATATGACAATTTACATAAGAATAACTGTACAAACAACTGACATTTTCAGGCTTGTGTTTCATGAATGAGGCCTAGAGTGTTCACTTATTGTTACACTGCAGAAATGTAGCATACTGAAGGATTTTTTTGCTAGATCAGTGCACCGCTGCTTATATATGAGGGTCCTATTCCAGAAAAGCAGCACCGTTGAATGACTTTCACACACAAAAATGCCCACAGAAGTGGAAATCTGCTGACTGGGATTTAATGATACAGTGCTGTCCCATATTTCTGCTGAGGACTGCACACTCATGTGGAATTATCTCTTTTTATGGCCTGGGCTGACTTAAACAATTTTTCCACTGTGACTCAATATTATGTCATTTAATACAATGTTATTGGCTTTATGGTATATGACTGAGCGAACTTTGAATTTTCGACTCTTAACCAAATGGAAAGAGGAGAGAAATTAGTGTATTATTATGGCATGCTGCGGTCGGCTACAAGACATGAGCTACAAAAACCCACCATGATGGTGGATCATTTTACCCAGTGGGAAGAAAGAGTGAGAAAGACAAAGTGAGAAACATAAACAGACAAAAAGAATGATAATGAAAGAGTTGCAGGAAAAAAAGTAAAGAGGGAGTAGAAAAGAGACATGGAAAGAATAGGTGGTTAAACGAGTTCATGTCTGACTCTGGGTCTGCGGTGGAGGCCACATTAATGACTTCATACAGACAAAGATGAATTTCAGTCAGTCACTGGCACTTTTTGTCCAGAAGTTGTTTTAGATGATATGTTTCTCACAACCAAAAGAGACCCAACTGCAAACCAAGAGGATGTGCTTTCGTAAAAACAACAATTTAAGGATAAATTTGTGGAACGGAACAAGGTTCTGATTTCAAAACTAGGGTTTAATCCAGGTTTAATACTAAAAACACTGAAAAAAAAAGAAAAAGAAAAATTTGTGTCAAAGCAATTTTCACAATCAGTTACAAAGAAACGACAAGCAAAACAGTGAATTAAACACGAAATTTTAAAGTAGAAAGACTGAAAAGGTGGGCCCTATTTTAACGATTTCCAGAGAGGAAAGATTATTTTTTTACACTGTAATCCTTTCATTTTTAATATTTGGCATATTTGTGTGCTGCTACTTGTCCCTGTGTGTGTAATAGGCAGAGTGTAAGCATGTTGTGTATCCACCTATAGGCGCATATTACTAATGCGCCCTTTAAATAAATAAAAAAATACTGCGTCATCGACCTTAGACTAGGTTTTTGTTGGTCAATGGCGCAATCGTATTCAGTTGTCTCAAAATAGCAACTCGCCAACAATGCGCCTGAACACACCTCGTTTTCAGACCAGCACACACATGAGCGAACAGATGGGTGCAAATGCATTTGCTATCTAAACAACGTGGCGCTGGACGTGAAAATGATGCATCGGGCTGAAACTAGCAAAAAAAAAAACTTGCGTCGGGCCTGGCGTCGCATTGCTCCAGGTGTATGATAGGGCCCTCTATGTTTTTGTCAAACATACTCCAATAATCGAAAAATATTTTTCTTTTACTGTGAAATTAACCTTGTTTTTCTTTAAATGTGCACTCAGAAATCTTCATTTATGTATGTGTAAAACTCTTTCGATGATTTGAGGTGCACTGCAAAACCACCTACATTGGAACATTGACTACGACTGACTGAAAACCCCTGAAAAATAATAATACTTAACATTTCTTTTCACTATGAACCAGCAGTGGCTCTAAGCCAGATCTCGGACTCAATAACTTCCCAAATATGTCTAAATAGCTCTACACCTTTTTGTCCAATTCAGGGTTCAGTGTGCGTGGGAGAGATTGGCTCTGAATTGGTGTTTCAGAAATTGTGGCCTTTCGGTGACCACGCTTGCTTGGCAGGCTCCAGCCTCTAAAATAATTCAGTGGAGGTCTCCAGCAGCTCCGCCCAGCTGTGGACAGCAGGAGCCTTGCACTGTGCGATACATTCCTGGACTCAACTATGTGTCGGATCAATGAGGTCAAGCTGAACTGAGAACAATTAAGAGGGAATGAAACACTTCTGATTTTAACCAGCGGAATGTTAGATAGAATCCAACAAGTGCTACAGTCAAGAGCTCAAAATGTCTTTTTAAAAACCAGTGAGGCTGTTTCCATTCTTAGTTACTGTTAGGATGTGTTAGGAGCTTTTGCGTTTGAAAATAATTGTATTTATTAGGGTTGTTAAAATACCTATTATTTGTAAAAAAAAAAAACAATTACAGGTAACGTGAGATGCATAATCTGATTACTTTTTTCAAGTAACACATTACTTTTTAATTTATAGTAAAATACAGTATTTTCCTTAATATTTATGAGTTACTTTTTTTTTTTAATGTGTAATGTCAGTTAATTTTTTTTCCTATTTATTGACCGACAGCTCTCCTGTCCCCATGTTCAGAGAAATCAGGTCTTTGCTGCTGACGATCCAACTCATCCATACTAAGGGCCAGATTCACTAAACAGGGCAAATCAGTGTTAGAGCGCAATTCCACAAAAACGCAGATGGGAGGGGAAAATTCCTGACAATGCACACATTAAAGGACACAGACACAGCCAGATCATTTCCATAATGACCAGCGCAAATTAGCAGCGCTTTAAGACATGCTTTTTTAATTGTCCGTTAAATAATGGCGCAAATACCAATGACGAGCGCAAACTTTAGTAAAACGTGTTGCGTGATTCATTTTAATACTCTCCTCCTATAAATTTAGCATCTGAAAGTGAAACTCTTACCAATGCATATTCAGTAAAGTCAGGCACAAAAATAACTGTCCACGCCTTTTCAGCGCTAAATCTTCACTACGCGTCTTTAGTAAATCCTGACAGTACTATTTTAATCGCCAAAAGACGGTTTGCGCTGACGCAAGCTGTTAGTAAATCTGGCCCTAATAAGCAAAAACAATGTTATTAAAGGTGATTAAAAATTCTATTAAAAATTCTATTAAAAAACAATAAAATAACAGCTCTAAATTTAATTTCATCTGACATCATTAATATCATATTACTGTACTGTATATCAAACTGAACACATGTTGGATTCCATTTTTCTGACTTGAAAGGTTTCTAAGCACTCAAACCCAAAAGCAGATGTTCACTGGAGAATTATGGCTAACATCAATGTGGACCGTAAATAGACTAGCAGCAGGGGTTTCAGCATCTGCTGTCTGCGACAGGCCTAGTTAGACTCGACCTGCAGGAATAACACCAGTGCAAACTGCTGCTGTTCATCCAAAACCCAGGAACATCTGTCATGATTTAGAGAGCAAGAATATTTGTGTTCTTGAGGCAGGGATCCGCCCACTGACAAAACCCTGAGCTGCAGAGAAGCACCTCCCGCCATCACTAGGCCAAAAAGTCACTTTAATTATTTTTAAAAGAATAACGAGAGAGACTGGATAGAGTGAGGGTGGTTGAGAGTGTTTAATGTGTGTATCAAACCTGAGGGTCATCTTGTTCCTCCATGCTGTACTGTGCTCCACCAGGCCCTTCGTTCACTTTTTCCCCAAGCAGGAACCCCAGTCGCGTCATCAGTGTGTCGGCGGCCTCGTCTACAGACGGGGGAGGACCAAGATCCTGGCTTTCTTCCCCTGTGAGAGAATAAAAGAGAACAAGAGAGGTAAAGCCATGTTTATAAAGTAAAAACCCACCTTAAATGCAACTTATTCCTCTGATGGTAAAGCTGAATTTTCAGCATCATTACTCCAGTCTTCAGTGTCACATGATCCTTCAGAAATCATTCTAATATGCTGATTTGCTGCTCAAGAAACATTTGTTATTATTAGCAATCAATGAAGTGACAGTTAAGACATTTATAATGTTACAAAACATTATGAATGGATTTATACATCTTATTTATTATAATAATTAGGCGTAATCACATATTTGGTATTTTCTAACCTGTTAGCCTGCACTCCCCATTTTGGGCCTCACAGCTGAAAATGACCTACCTAAATTAAAATGGCAACATTTCCTGACAATAATGTGCTACACACACAATTTAGGTATCTTTGGAAAGAAGACACTCTAGGCTTTACTATCCATCATCCAGAGTTGATAATGCTCAAAAAAATAAAGTTATAGACACTGAAGTGCCTTGAAAATGTTTTACGACACTGAATGTTTTTTTATTTCATAAACAAATACATGAAATAAGTCCTGGAGCAATCCAGAAAAGTAATGGGTTGAAAGTCACATGTCTAATGAGTTTATATTTCAAATTTGAAGACGATACCGTGAAAAATGAGATTCCTGCAATCATTTTTCTGACAATATTTCTAGTCCCCCCACCCCCCTCTGTTTGATGAAAATGACCACCAAATGTACTGAAGAATTCCACAAACTATTTTAGTCATTATACATAGTTTTTCGATTATAAAATAAGACAGAATTTTAGACATCATAAGTGATTTATTTGAGCACAAAAATACAATAAGAATAATTTGAGTAATAAAAAAAAAAAAAAAGAAAAAAAAGAAGAATTTGCTTTGTGTCTAGTAGCCTACATACTCAATACTCTGACTGCCTGAGATAAACTGATATTGCCAGACATTCACACTGATTGCAGTCAGTAATCATAGGCTGATTCGAGTCTATAGAGATGATAATAACACACATCATCAATAATAGCCGGTCATTGACAGCCGTCATAAAGTCGGTAATTACACGCTGATGAGCGTTTATAGAGATGTAAATCATGCATATACAGTCACGTTCTACACAAGACACACACACACACATATGATAAATGTTGAAAAAAAGAAAGAAAAAGAATTATTTGTGCAAAAAGGCGATCGCTAAGTTACGCCCCCCTCAGATGACAGGAGCGTCACAGCGTGCGTCACGCGCTGTCACGAGAGAGCGCCAAATTCAAATAAACAATATTCTGCGGATCTGTGACTTTTTTGTTGTTGGATGGTTTCATTCTGTTTGTAAAACTGTATGCTACAAAACCGTGTTGTTGTTTTTTTTACCACCAAGACGCTGTTTTTGAGCGTAATTTATTCCATAATGGACACAAACAATAACTCTCCCGAAGAAAAGAAACGTAAACAAAGGAATATCCATCCAAATTACAACGTTATTGTTTCGTTGGACTAGAAGTGCTGGAAGAAATGTTGTTCTGTGGACCCTTACCTCTCTAACTAAACCGGGATTTCAGCAGTGGACACGTTTGTAACTCGTTATTACAATGATAATGGTAGGTACTGCTTTTTCATTCTGCATGTTTTGATGTGTACTGCTTACACAAATGTAGCAAATACATTCCTTATAAGCTTTCAATCGAAAAACAGCGATCAATCGTCGATGCTTGAGGCTTAGACCTTCAGAATGATATATAGTTTGTCAAGATTAACTTTTTCCCACTTCATTTATTCTATTCCAAAACAATGACATGTGCAAACAAAGAGCGTTCAGTGCGTCGGCGTCCTGGTGCAGATTAACAGGCTAAACTATTCATGGACAGTCATTTTGGTAGGATTTTTAAAAATGGTGTAAATCTAAATCTAATTCTGGCATTCAGAAAAACTGCTTTCTTTGGCTTCTATGACAACATAGGGGTTTTTATGATCCTTGCAATTCCACATTGTCCAATGCATAAAAGTACAACTCGGCCGTCGCTACCACATCCAGACTCATGTGGTCGCTTTCAAATTTCAGTCTCAGACAGCTCCACTGGAATGAAATTTGGCCATTTCTGCCTTTCAGTTCTGCTCAGTGTCAAACATCCCCACCATACATCTTTAAAAACCAAATGACACAGTAGCTGAGGACATGTAAATCAGCCACACTGCCAAACTCACTGTTGTGAATTATCAGCGAGACCAACCCAAAACCCCAAAAGACCTCAAGTGTAAAACACCGCGTCACACTAAACCACCTCACAATCCCTATCAATAGGACGTCTGCGTGTCGTAGTGTTTCACAGATGAATCGTCTGAGCCTGTGTATTCATATACACAGTCAAAGGCTGATCGCTAGACTTCAAAAGAAGAGATGTCCCACAGTGGCTAAATCCACAGTGAGAAGAGCTTTTTCAGGATTAGTTTTTTTTTCCCCCATGCCTTTCACCTCTCACCATCAGAACAGAATGGACTGCAAAACAAACTGAGCCTTTCCCAGAAATACCAGGTGAGTTGCTACACCTCTAAGGCAGAGACTCATCTTACTGTCAAACCCGTCCTCAAAGACTCGCAATTTCTCTCAGATAAACCAAAGCCTCAGGCAGCAGCGGCTCTGCACAGCAGCTACGGTTAGATTTTATAAGTTGCCCTGAAAAGTAACTTTACAAACTGTCTGAAAGAAAAAAAATCTTGGTACAAGAGACATCTAATGAGTTCTGAACAAGAAATATCGACACAATAGATGCTACAGCTAAATATGCTAATTCAGTCAAAGCATGTCATTGTACGTCTATGTCTCAAAACCTTAAATGAGCTTAAGTGAGAGAATTTTTGGGCATTACAGGAGCATTTAAATATGCACATTTTAGGCATATACACTGGCTATTTTACATTAGCCAGATAATAAAATGCAACAGCTAATTACGCTAACTAGGCACAGAATCTAAAGCATGTCAATCATTATCTATGGCTGTGCCTTAAAACCTCAAGAGTTGACCATTTTTTGGGGCACATTATAAGAGTGTTAAACCTTTGATTTGAAAGTCCTATTTACATCTGTGATGCCCAAAAATACAGTATACACAGGGATACGAGTAACAAAAAACGGTTAACAAAAATCAAAACTAAAACATTTTTGTGACTTTAAATAAGGCAGCGGCTATTTACACTAAGTGCAAATAGCATTTTTTTTAGCGAAAGATTCTATTTACACTAAGTGCAAATAGCAATGGATTCTATTTACACCAACTGAAAATAGCAGTATTTTTTAACAATATGCTATTTACACTATGTTAGGGATGTAATGATTCACTCAACTCACGATTCGATTCGATTCACGATTTTTTTATTTATTTTTTTACAAAATGAGATTTAAGACAAATTATAAATTAAATGTGTCCTTTTATTATTGCTTGGACAAAATGCAGCACGTTTCTTTGTGAAATTGAAATATAACACTATAATAATATACTGATTACTATTATTATTATTATTATTATTACTATTATACTATTATTGCTCTTTTGTTGGTTTTGATTGCTTCTATTCTCCTCGTTTGTAAGTCGCTTTGGATAAAAGCCTCTGCTAAATAACAAAATGTAAATATAATGTAAATGTAAATAACAAAACTAAATTGAAATTTTAAAACAAGCTCCAAATCAACTAAGTAACACAAATAAAAGAAATCTCTTCATATAAACAAAATTATTTAAAATTATTTAAAATAATTTAAAATTCCATTTAAAATTAGAGGCAACCACTGCATTTTTATCATGATCCAAACAAAGATGCTGCATACATGCAACATGAGCAGTTTATAATCTAAATTACATTGTATAATTTTGAAATTTGAAGCAAAAACAGAATGGTCTGACTTCAGTTTTGTGAAACTATACATAAAATATATCTGCATGAAATGAATGAGAAGACGAGCTGAATGAGACGCAGATTCACTCTCTGCCAGCAGGTGGCGCTTTAAGCGTTTCCTTGGTTTTCGCTGTAAACAAAGCAGCGCTGCACTTATGAACTTTAATATGCTTTATACAGAGGCAAGATGAAAAGAAAAAATACCATCTAAACTTTTCTAAAGACAGTAAGTTCTCAGACATACATTCATATAAACTCCTACCCCTAATTGAATCGCGATTTGTTTAGCATCTCAACCGATTTGAATCGTCACATATATGAATCGATTTTCAGCTGGCTCGCGATTAATCGTTACATCCCTACACTATGTTAAAATAGCCAGATTTTCTGCTATTTATACTACTTATTGCAAATAGTGGCAATTATCTGCACCTCAGTATTGTAGTACATTATAAAACAGTACGCAATAATAACATATTGAGTGTAAATTATAGTTTTAATTCAAATTATTAAATGGATGCCACCTTATTGGGACAATAAAGCCCTCCCTACATCTACCCTAACCCTACCCGATACTTTTATTTTCAACTTTTTGATTATTTCCTTCATTTTTATTGAAAATAAATGCCTTTCTGATGTGATATGAGATTTGAAAAGGGAGAAAAAAAATTCGGCAAAAGGCGGGCTCGAACTCGGGTCAATCGCGTCAAAGCACGCACTTTACCATCTGCGCCACTGAACCTGATGCTAAAACAATCATCTTTTTTTAGTGTTGACTAACCAAATCACACGTTAGTGGGCGGATTAATGTAAACAGCCTTTGCCAACAAGGCGGGCTATTTGCACTTAGTGTAAATAGACACTCCGTTTAAATAAAGCTGAAATAAATTAAAAAAGAAATATTAGATAAAACGTTTAAACTACAGTAAACTAAATTAGAAATGTTGCCTTGGCAAGTAACTGAAATAAAGTTTAAAGGGGTCCTAGAATGAGTTTTCAAGTTTTCCTTTCTCTTTGGACTGTTACAAGCTCTTGGTGCATAAAGAAGATCTGCAAAGTTGCAAAGACTAAAGTCTCAAATCCACAGAGATATTCTTTATTAAAGTTAGAAGTCTGCCACACCCCCCTAAAACGGCTCGTTCAAACACACCCCCAGTTATCTACGTCAGCATTTTGGGAGATTTGCCTAACACCGCCCAAAGGAATACGCAAAGAAAGAGGGCGTTCCTTTCTCGCTGTATGTTGTCTTGTGCGCCGGCGCCATGTCATGGGGACGCTGTGTGTTTGGATGCGAAAGAAAAAGCTCTCTGTTTGGCCTACCAAAAGAACAAATAAGAAGAGATCTGTGGCTGCGTTTTATTTTAAACACTGTCCCAGAGCAATACAACCCAAATATTTGAGTTTGTGCTGCGCACTTCAGCGAGGATTGTTTTATGACCCTTATAACGTCGTATATACAGTATATTGAAGTGATTACATATAACATTATTCTACACCGGATGCGAGCGGCACGACGCGACGCCACAAACGTCCGACAGAAAACTGCTGCTGCGTTATATTTATGACGTGTTGACACAAATTTCAAATGATTTTCAATGGTCGCTTTGTCGCGTCTAGTGTTCACAGACTTTAGCTGTTGCGTTGCGACGAATGTCGCGTCAGGTGTAGACACGGTGTAATAGTTATTTGTAAAGTAAAACCTTACCAATCTGCTACGTTCTGATCAAGTCGCGCTGGCCGAGTTGACTGATCAGCTTGGTCTTCTGCATTTTCTGGATCAGATTCGGGCTCGAATTGATAAGGTAGTACAGTCGACATTATCACCTGTTAATTGCTCAGGAGGCTGATATTCCACATATGGTAAGGGGCGTAACATTTCCGACACACGCTTAGAATAATCGGCCAATCACAACGCATGATACAGCTGGCCAATCAGAGCACAACTCAATGATTTTCATCGGTGAATTGTGTCAAAATCGACCCGTTTCAGAAAGGCGGGGCTTAAAGGAGATAAAATAATGTAAATTATGTGAAAACAGAGCATTTTTTTTTTAATTTAAACCAGGTAAACACATTGCATTAAACCAAATAAACATAAAAATGATCTTTTCTCTACCCATTCTATGACCCCTTTAAGTTGAAGCACTAAATTAAGGGAAATATATGAAAAAATTAAAGTGAACTATGACTGAAATATTAAAAAAACTAAATAAACCTAAATAGCAATAATGAAAAATACAATAAAATAAGGAATAAAAAAAATTAAAAAGAAAAAGAAAAAAAAAGACAAAAGAACATAAAATTACTAAATATTAAACTAAAATAAAAATGAAACCTGAAAATACACTCTTAAAAATAAGGATCAGTTTTGCAGTGATGCCACAGAACCATCATTTTTGGTTCCCCAAAGAACCTTTTAGTGAACAGTTCTTAAATGAACTATTTTGAAGAACATTTTAAAAACCTAAAGAACCTTTTCTGCACTTGAAAGGTTCTTCATGGAACCATTGATGCCAATAAAGAACCTTTATTTTTAAAAGTGTATAAAAAAGCTAATTCAAAATATTAATAAAAAATATAAAGTATATAAAGAATACCAAAATAACACCGTGAACATGGAAGTAAACGGTTTTTCTAAGTTTCTTTATTTCAAAATTATGCAATATAATTCAATATTTAGGTGCCGTATGTATAGAGCTTATAGTCAGCTAAAGTGAAGCTAATGATTCTAATGCACATGTATTATTTGTTAGATACCAAGTAGGTAAAAACCATAAAGGTTTTGTAATAGTGATGCATTCAAAACAAGCGCTTGCCATATTATTCGTTCATTTTTGTTTTTGCCAAGTTGCGCATTTTGCTTTCGCACATCGTTGTCTATGCAGCCACAATTTAAAGCTGTGCAAAGAACAATAGTTTTTCCAGACAATATAACCTACAATTGGTTTCCTGTTTTGTATTTTGTGTCTCTATAATACAGGAATCAACACATGGGAATTCGTTCAGTTGAAAACACGCAGTCTCTGGCAATCACTCTTTTTTTTTTTTTTTTTTTGCAGTCGCAATACAAAAATGTTGTCATGGTAACTATGGATTTTCTAAAGATTGTGCTGAAGCATCTGTCTCTTTCATTCACCCTCCAACCAAACGTTCTTCCTAAATTTTTCCTCCATCACTCCCTGGTTTCCCTGTACCTCCGGCGGGATGTATGTCACTTGTGACAGCGTATAATAAAGTTCAGAAACCCGCTAATGACACCAGCAGGAGCTGAAATAGCACAATGGTGGAAAATTCTGTTCATTACAAGCAGAAAGTCAGCAAGGTTTGTTTTTCTTGTGCTCTCTTTTTATTCTTTTGACCCACAGTGTCATCCGTTTCAGAAAATGCTGTCTCTTCAAAAGTTCTCTGGCCCACAGATGGTAAAAAAAGAAGGAAAAAAGAAAAAAAATACCACCATTCTGAACTGATGATTCACAAACATGCCAGCAACGGTGGTTTGAAGGTAAGCCTGAGGATGCAAGCAAAAGAAAATATTCAAAAACATCCACATATTTGTGGACCACACATATTTTGAAGCATAACCATAAACAATCATATACATGTACTCATGCATGACAATCTCGCAGCTAAAAGAGCGCATTAGTGCACTTCTCTATGAGTGATGATGAGCCATCTGATAATCAGACAGGCCACAGGGGGTGGGAAAAAAAAAAAAAAAAAAAAAAAAAAAAAAACAGTAAATAGGATAAACACAAGGTGATTTATGACCAACAGTTTTGTCATGGCTGAGATCAGATTGAGATCTTCTCCAAGTCTGTTCAGCTTTGAAATAAAAGTCTGACAACTGCCTTTCACACCACCAAGTTCATTCAGAACAGGTAAATAATCACGAAAGTGACCTGGTGTCATGACGAAAACATACCTCTGGGAACATTTTTGCAAGACGCGAAATATTTACCAATAAGTACATATCACTGCAGTTTCCAACAGAAATGAACTCTAGAAGTGATAAAACTGCGAGCACTTGTAATCGTTTTCGTACACAGTTGTGATCACAGCTCCATATGTTCTGGGCGTGAAAGGCTTGCTCAGTAGCTCAGTGACATGGAATTGAATTTAGGATGCTGAATCCTTGGGTACGAATCCCGTCAAAAACATGACTCACAATGAAAGAGCTGAAAGATGAGAGATTGAAAAACAAGCTAAAATGGCATGCTTGCGATTGCGTTTTTACATCACATTCGCTTTTGTTCATACTATCGTGTAGGTTTAGGTGTAGTGCAGATGGTACGATATTTTAAAACGTCATGGAGCATTAGAGTTATAGCACCACTCAACAGACATTTCAAGTCACAACTGCGGTGACACGTACAAAACCAATGTCACATAAAACGTACCATATGCACGTTCATCTGTTCTGGGGAAAAAAACGAACACTCTTTTAGCGCCACCCAGTGGACATTTCACACTGAATATGTCACAAAACGTACATGGCGCTACGTATTTCGTGTCTTGCAAAAAAGTTCCCACAGGTATGTTTTCGTCATGAGACCATGTTGAAATCAGTAATGAATGCTGTTCTGTAACAAAAATATTACTAATGGAAATAGTAAATAATATAATTATTTGCAAGAAAAAATTATGATCAACAAAATGTATATTATGTAATAATTATTTATGTGTACACTAATATAAGCACCTTGCCAAATAAGCACAGAATTTTTCAAAAAACAAATTAATTAAAAATAAATATGTTTAATAGAAATTTAATAAAACAATAATAATGCGAATATGATAAATATACTATTAATAATATTTTAATATTTACAGATTAATTAAATAAAATTAAATAAAATTAATGTTGGATTTTATAATAAATATTCATTTAATGAATTAATCAGCATACTAATTAATTTGTTTACATTATTTAATCAATCATCAGCCCTCGAAAATGATGATTAAAAAAAACAACAACAAAAAAAAACACTGTAGTCCCCTGAGGTTTCTGTCTGCTATTCACAATGACAAAACCGATGACGTCACCACAAACCTTAGATGTTTAAGTTGTACGTCTCATCTGTAACGCCCCCATGGGAGCCGCTTAAAGTTCCACTCTTTAACTCTACCACAGAGCAACAAGTTCAGCTCCGCTTCCTGTTTCGGACCCCCCGAGGGAGGATGGGCCCATGGGAAAACGTGTTGTTTGGGCTTTCACGAGAGCAAAAAACATCAGCACTGCAGGGGTTTAAACCTCATCATTCGTCATGTCGCTGCCTCTTGTAAAACCTACAGCGCTGCATCAGTTATAGGAATGAAAATGCTGATTGGTCCAGTGTCAAAGGTTTGACTTACAGCTCTTGCTATGCACTGCTGGGCTTTTAAAATCAGAGGAGAAATCACTGCCGTATAAAGGCAAGCAATGACACACAGCCTTTAACAAAACCACACATGCAAAAAGCTGCTAGCGTAGCAGAGAATGTAACACTCAGCAAAAAGAGGGAAAAAATAGAATTGTTGGTAATAGCAGGGTTGCAGTTAGCAAGGCAGGGCACATTTAATCTAATAATTCAAATATCATTCCATTGCCTCTGACACAGGGTTTCCTACACTTGCAAAGACTGCATACCGCCCCATTAAATTGCGGGGCAGCGAACAGTTGGCCTACTGTGACAGTGCTGCAGCTGGACACACTGGAGCTCTTTCTCAAGCTTCCTGGACAACTTTACACTCTAACTAGATTTTATTTGTTTATTTATTTATTTATTTAAAATACGGTGCAAACCCAGGCAAAAGTTGCTGTTGTGATGCTAGGGTGTTCTGGAGAGTTAAGCTATTCTAAGTATTTGTTAAGATGTTTCTACAGATAGAATGAAAGAAAGAACAATAGTTAGAACGACAGACAGACAGAACAACAGATATGTTAGAACGATAGATAGAACGATCGAACGATAGATAGATAGATAGATAGATAGATAGAACGACAGAATGATAGATTGATAGACAGAATGATAAAATGACAGAACGATATAATGATAGAGTGATATAAAGAATGATAGAACGATAGATAGATAGATAGATAGATAGATAGATAGATAGAACGACAGAGATATAATGATAGAGCGATAGACAATGATAGAACAGCAGAACTACAGAATTAAATATAGATAGATAGATAGATAGAACGACAAAAAGATATAACGATAGAGCGATAGACAGAACGATAGAACGGTAGAACTACAGAACTAAAGACAGAATGACAAAAAGATATAATGATAGAAGGATACATCGATAGAATGACAGAACGATAGATAGAATGACAGATAGAATGATAGATAGAACGCTATAACAATAGATAGAATGATAGACAGAATGATAGATAGAACGATAGAACAATAGATAGATAGATAGATAGATAAACAAAAAACAACAAACTACATGAATTGATGTATCACGCATATATTTACTGCCCTACAAAGGCAAAAGACCTTAACTCGCTAGAGTGTGAAACTGAGAAAAATGACTTTAAAGTTTTTTACTTGTCCAGCCAAATTAATTATAGGTAGGACACTGGAAATTTGGAAATGAGATGTTTTAGTAATGAAAATGATCTACATTAAAAAATTGTGAGCTCAGACTTGATTTTTACCCCTATTTTGAAGTTAAATGTACTCTGCCTTTGCATTATCTGCAAAAAGTGAGAAGTCACACCAAGGCAAAAGGCAGTAACTTCCACATTATCAATATTTGGTTGCTGATCACCATTTACAAAATCGTT
>JAFVLL020005987.1:17500-26826 GCA_021397915.2 Tor tambroides | reverse complement strand
CAGTCCAAAGGGGAAACCGAGAACAGCAGGACGAGGGGGGGAGAGTGATCCGCAGAAGAGCTGCAGAGTGTGTTGAGGGTTTTAATGGGACATGCTTTGTGTAGCGGAGAGCAGATGTACGAGAGGCAAGACACACACACACACAGACATCATTACACTGCAAAGGTTAATTTTAGAAGGGACATATTCTGTTATTTTGTGGAATTCTATTTTTGTTTCCCCAAGAGTCCACTTATAATGTTAATCACCAAAATCAGTCGTAATTGAGATTTAAATAACCATTTTCCACCCTCTCTCAGACTAAGCTGGCTATATTTCTAATGCACCTTATATGTAAATGACAGCTGTTATGATTGGCTTTTCACTTTGCGTGTGAAATGAGTAGCAACACCCCCAACAAGCTGAAATGACTGAATTTATGTTTTGCATGAAAAGACTTGATCTAAAGGCTTCTGGAGTTATGAAAATATATAATTTATGACTTTTTCATGCATGTATATATAAATACACAATATACATGCATGTGTGTGTATTTATATATACACAAAATAAATATACACAGCACACATACATATATTATGTAAACAAAAACTTTTATTTTGGATGCGATTAATCGTTTGACAGCACTAATTTCGACATTAATACTGCTATTTAAAGCTGCTTTGAAACAATCCGTATTGTATAAAGTGCTGTACGAATAAATGTGACTTGACTTACACAGAATGAGTAGGTCTGTCTACACTTGTGAATGGTAATATACACAATGTGGTGGTGAAGTGAAAGAACTGAGAAGTGGACATTTAATAAATCTAGAAAAAATATACACACCTCTCATGTCAGCTTGTCCAGAGCGGCTGGAACCGGAGTTTTGTCGAGGCATACGCAAAGACGTGCGCAGTGGAGCCTGTCTCTGCTCATCCAGATACGCAAGATCCTCCAGGTGAGCTGAACTAGTGGCTGTGAAAGAGGGGGCTACTTTTAATATTTACAAAATATAGTTTCACATATTTTAAATATTAGCTTAATATGAAACTATTTTCTTTAAAATGACTCTTTTTTTTCCCTTTTTTGTGTGTGCATTGAGGCTTGGGCGATATTATATTTAAAATATTCATGTCAATAACGTACTTTGAAATTGAACACTGAAATAAATTCTGAATTTAAATTGAAACTTGAGACAAAGTGAGAGAGAGAGATTGACAAACTCAGTTTAAACTCATGCCACCCACATACATATTCAACAGAGGGAGAATACACAACAATAACAGTGGAAAAACAGAAACCATTTATTATGCATTTCCTCATTTCAGCAGCCAAGCAAATGAAGAGAAGCTATTAAAAAGAAGCAAACAGGTTCCAGAAGGAGTGTGTTGTTCCAAAATCAGAGAAAGTTTTCAGTAACATTACTAAGTGTGTACCGTCAGTTTAACTTCACCTGAAATTAATCAACTCAACTTCAGCTACGAAGTAAATCTAATTAAATCTATTTTTGTTTAATAAAGCATTTACCATGGTAAAAATAATATAAGATTGTACCTGAATATACACCATGTTAGTAAATGATTATAGAAGTAAAAACCATGTTTTCTGGCAGATTGGTTATCATTTGTATAACCACAGTTTTACTACATATATACCATGGTTAAAATATGGTCAGTGTTGCAAAACAACGGTTAATTTGTGGTTAGCATGTTTATGTTGGTTTTATTTGTAGTAAAACCACTGTTAATTTTTGTAAGGGTACAAGTTTTAACTCAAAATGACTTACAAATGGTGATACAACATGGTACTCCAAGCTATTTTACAAGGGATTTCCTAAGAAAACAGTGATATTTTCAGTACTATCAAAAACATGGTAATACCATGGTTCTATTTGTTGTTAATGATGAGTCAAACCCTTTGACGAACTCTATAAGAGCTTGCGTTTGCTTAGCTTGTTGTTATTAGCTTTCATGAAAATGCGTGCATGAATTCTGAGCACCTTTTTTCTTTGCTAATGAGGAGGAAAGTTCATGGCGGCTTGATACACAAGTATATTAAGAACACAGTGGGTGGCCACTGAATTGATCTCGCCTCAAAGCAGCTGGAGAGAGCTTTTGAAACTATTTAACAACAGCTATTACTGTGGCAGTGTTCGCACTGGTGTTATGGACAAGTGGCCACCATCAGTGTAAGGTGCAAGGTGCCACATACTAAGGAAAGCCTTTCGTTCTCTGCTAATGTGTTTAATCGAAGACAGATTTCAGAAAGCCTTCCATGGCCCCATGGTACATGTGTACAAATGACAACTTCCTGTTGGTTACATGCGTGGAATAACAGTTTAGCAATTTAGTAAACCTTCCCTAAGAGAACATCACGTTTGAGCGGGAACTTTAGAGAACTGTCAAAACCCGGAAGACTAATTCGCCAGTGGTTCTCTTGAGATTTTCCTATTGGTTTTCATACAACTCATGAGTAAAATAAGGTCTGTGGTAAACATAACTTGATGATACTTTGATGTTTTGCTCTACAATGTGAATTACACATACCTATACTGTAGGGCTGTGCAATTAATCGAATTCGATTATCATGCGCATCTAGTCAGTAAAGCCGGTTTCTTGATTAGTAGTTAATCGCCATCACCTGCTTTCAAATGGAGCGGGAATTACTACACGGAGCCGTAGTTCACCGACAAGCTAGGCAATTTCGTGTTCATAATCGAAAGCGATTCGTCTGCGATTATGAACGCGATATTGCCTAGCTTGTCGGTGAACTTCGGCTCCGTGTAGTAATTCCCGCTCCATTTGAAAGCAGATGATGGCGATTAACTACTAATCAAGAAACCGGCTTTACTGACGAGATCCGCATGATAATCGAATTCGATTTAATTGCACAGCCCTACTATACTGTAAAACACTCATTTTAAAGCAGTTACGTTTATTTTATCAAGTGTATATGTAACTACATAAGAATGTCGAAAAAACGTCAAAGTATCGTTGAGCTTTGTTTACCACGTCAAAAAAAAAAAAAAAAACACGTTATAAAAACCCTTAGGAAAATCTCGAAGGAGCCAGTGGCGAAATAGTTTTCTGGGTTTTGACGTCACAGCTGCAGCACTCTATCAATGACAAAGTTTGCAAAAGCTGGGAAAGATGTCAAAATTCGGCAGCTATATTTTCCGATTTGAAAAAGGTTACAATTAATCTTACAACTGTAAATCCATAATAAATTAAGATTGAATTTCCATCAGTGTAAAGACCTGTTCACACCAAAGATGATCATTATAAAGTTCTAATAATCAGAACAGTAAATTCCACACCACACAGTGATAAAAACGATAACGACAAAGAGGAACGATAATGTTGGAATCACTTACAGAGCAATTTTTTTTCTAGCTGATGAACGATAAATACATTGACCAATCAGAATTCACCCAAATTTAAAGAGCTCAAGCTTTTAAAGCAGCAGACTACATAACTGCACCACATGCTAAAAATAAACAGAACATTATTGTCTATTGGTCTGGACACTTACATAACTATTGTTATCTTTATAGGCATCATTCCTTTTGTGAACAGGCCTCATGAGACATAGTCAGGCACCATTAACTGTATATTGGCAAAACTACGGTTTTCATTGTAAAATGTAAAAAATATCTCAGACACCAGCATTTCTCCTGGCCAACCCCACCACCTCCATCTGCACTGCAGACTGTCTGGCTGGCATGACTGTTTTGCTGGATTTACAGCCGCTTGAAATGCGTCACAATGACTTGGGCTCCCATCAACTGAACTGGTGTTTTACAGTCCCACCGTGGCACTGGTTCAGAAGGCACATCTGCATTTTACACCAAACGTCTGAACATGTGCACATATACTTATTTCTAAACTTGTTTTATGTTTGTGTCCTTACAGAATACTATATGGAAGATAAACATAACGTATCTTTTACTAGGCGATTAGACTAGCCATTTCCACCTTAAAAAAAGGCTTAAGGTGCGGTCACATTTTCCTTTGTTTGGCGAATGGTCACGGGCGAAATCCAGACATTTCAAAAGGAATCCACGCGATTTGGGCGAAAGATTTCCCCATGCAGATTTCGCAACTGTTTCACGCTGCTCACATGGATTCTCAGCGTTGACTAACAGAAAGCTGCTTGGTTTGAAACTACGGTTGCACACACACAGGCAACTTGCTCTCGAGTGTTCATGGACCAGCTTTGACCTTTCCAATATGGCGGACAGCATTCGTTTATCGGCCCATAGAAACAGCCACTAATAACGCATCTACTTAAACATATCTATGTTTTTATGTACATATGTGAAGGTGCATGTGTGTATATGCGACAGGAAGTGCACACAGGAGAACATGTCAAAACTCATACCAGACTTTCTGTTCAAAACAATAACCAAATGCGTCCTGAACTTGGAGATCAGGCAGGTTTTGAAAGGGGAAGATGGAATGAAAGACAAACGGAGAGACGCACATAGAGAGGAGGTGTAGGAATGAGTAGGTGGGATAAGGAGAGAAAGAGAAAGAAATGAAAAGTGTGAGGGAAGAGAGTGAAAGACAGGAAAAGCGTGAGAGGCGAGCATGCATGAGTAACAAAGAAAATCAGGGGGAGAGAGAAAGCATGAGAGAGAGGTGAGGAGAGTAGGAGAAAAGACAAATAGATCACGTCATTCACTCACTGCTGCTGCCAACTGCATTCTGCATACTCACTGCATGCTGCCAAATTCTTCTTCTTATTATTATTATTGCTGTTGTTGTTACGGTAATTATAAAGACTGATAAGCATTAAGCAATATAGTTGGTTAACCTAACTGTATAGGCTGACTAAATAAATCAGTGATGGTCACACTAATTAAACAAAGCTTGCTTTGCTCAATCAGACTTTAGAGGCAGAACTAACCATTTACTTTATATTCGAAATTTCTTATAGCAAACCTTCAAAAATCCAAAGCTGACAGTTAAAAAAAAAAAACACAGTACATGAAACTGAGCTACTGAGTTTGATACTATTTTCTCACATGGGGATCCAAAACCAGCAGCACAAATCACAAATCCTTCATAAAACCTGGAGGAGATTCATGCAGACGTCCTTGCTTTGTTATAACGGGGCAGCATCAGGAGCTAGGAGCCGCTCCAGAGCTCAAATGGCCCATAAAGCTGAGAAGAGGGCCACTTCTATAGCTCTCACAGTAATCACTATGTGCTTTTACTGACCTTGACATTTTAAGGGAATTGGAAACACGTGTCTGTTGACTTTTAGGGTCTGGATTATGTGGGATATTTCCTGTCTCCGCAGTTCACCATTCATGAACAGAAGTATTCAAAGAGCCTCAGCTGAATGAGTTTCACACAGAGCTGACTCCAAATATTCACACGCGGTGAAAGATGAATGTGACTGTTTGTAACCAACAGGATTTGTATGCTGGACTGGGTCTTGACTAGCTCAGCATAATATGCAGGCTTCTGCCATTTTACAGTTAATCTAGGGTTAAATAACAACCGAAATGAAATGACTGAAACTGAGTTACTGAAATGACTCGAAGAAAGTAAAGCAATATAGGTATAGGCACATATATTTTAGAGGAAATTGGCAAGATAAAGTAAATTTTGTTTACAAAATGGATAGCTTCGCTAATCGTTTAATCGTTTAATTCATGTGACCGTAATTTATGCAGCCTACAGTTAGGTTAACAAATGATATTTCTTATCATTCTTTATAACCATATCAACAGAAATAATGATAATAATAATAATAATAATAATAATAATAATAATGCCATAAAGAATATGTAACAACATTGTTAAGTAGCCTAAACTATGTTTAGTATATGTAATATAGTAGAGTAGACTAACTGTGGGCTTAACAAATTATGGTCACATTAATTCAGTTTTATTTTCATTCTAGATGCATATTATATTATATTATATTATATTAATTTATTTATAATTTGAGAATTATTATTTATATTAACAATTAAATTATTTATACATTTCTATATTAAATGTATTTCTATATTTAAATTTATATTGGTTAGATGCTACTATGATTCATTGGCTTTGTACTGTACTCTGCACAGTGACAAAGTTGTCTATTCAAAAATCTATTCTAACAAGGTATGTTTCTACTGGCATACTACTAATACTACTAGTACACTATACTATAGCATGCTATAGTATACTATAGCATGCAATTTTTTAACTATAATTGCCAAAATTTGACAGTACACACTGGATAACACAGTTTACAATGAGACAAATGAACTGTAATCATTATCAAGTGCAATTTCAGTGTCTTTCTTGACTCATTGACTTGACTGCCAAAAGTTGCCAAAACAATAAAAATTGTAAATAAGTATACAGTATGCAAACTGCACACTGATATTTCACAAAATACTTAGACATACAGTATTCTGACATATTCGTGCAGTATTATGAAGATAGCAAATGGAAACACCGACAGGTGTGGAAACTTACCGGCCACAGAGTTGGGGCGGGGCATGAGGTAGAGGGGGATGGAGTGGGCGGAGTGAGAGACTGAATGCTCCAGACTCCTCTCTGGGATTTTGTTGAGGCTGTATGTGGAAGCGGCCATGTTTTCATCCACCCGATAAAGAAAGGAGTCTGCACCCATCGATTTCTGTGCCTGCCAGAGTTTGAGGCTGCCCCGTGAGCCCTCGCTGTGTTTTCCGCCGTGCTCGGCATTCTCTGAGTAACTCGTGAGCGTTGCTGCAAGAAAGCAATACAAAAACGGTCATTTTTGTATATGTACATCAATGATTAGCATATATTTCTATTCCTAAAACAAGCCACAGAATGTCTCTGACCTATAATGCCGCTGTCTCGGCTCTCCAGGGTGGAGGTGGGACTCGTGATGGATCCGTAAGCACAGTCTCTGGTGCCCATGTTACCCGGGGCTCCAGCGGGCAATGTGGAGCAGGGGCTGCCAGGAGGGGGCGACGCTGTGCTGCTAGCTAAACTGGAGCATGGGCTGATCCTCTGGGTCATGGAGATGCCCTGAACATCAGAAGAAGGAGAATTTCATCCTTGAAATTTCAGAGTTACAGAATTACAGTAACTCCAACAGAGTTAGTGTGTTTCTCCTAACTTGCCACAAGAATGACAAATCAATGAACGAAAACGACAATTGTTGCTTGGTTTCTAATTTGTAGCCTTGGCTTGTCCGTCCAAAGAGAAATCTCATTGGTTCAAAATCGTGCTCCAAGTTGTATTACAAATATGTGGTCAGCCCAGAACTATACCTCATACCTATATGTGAGATCAATAGAAAGATCAATAAATAAACCATTATTATTATTATTATTATTAATAATAAAAAACTTATTTTTTTTATTTCTTTTATTTATTTATTTATATGATTTTTATTATTCATTTTATTACTATTATTATTATTATTATTATTATTATAATTAGTAGTAATAGTAGTAGTATGTTATAAATTTGTATTATAACAATAAAATTATATGATATATTATTATTATTATTATTATTATTATTATTATTATTATTATTATTATTATTATTATATTATGATGAAATAAAGGGAATATAATAAATTATAACATGGCAAATAATAATAATAATAATAATAATTATTATTATTATTATTACTACTGCTACTATTATTATTATTAATTATAATAACTTCTATCATTATTTTTATAATTATTTATTTCTAGGATTTTTATCATTCATATTATTATTATTATTATTATTATTATTATGTTGAGGAATAACAGATAGAAAAACGATGGTCATATTCATATCAGTGTTAAGTTTGACAGCAAATTTTGATTTATTTTTAGTCAGTCTTTTGACTAAAATGCAATTTAGTTTTAGTCATATTTTAGTCATCTGAATTGTTTTTAGTTTTAGTCTAGTTTTAGTCGACTAAATATCATAAGATTTTAGTCGACTAAATCTACAGTAAATTTAGTCAGCTAAAATCTAATGGGTTTAGTTACAGTGCATTTATTAAGCATTTCTCTAAAATTTCCAAACTCATTATATAGGTTTGATATTGTTTTATTTTATCATGATAGACTGCAATTTAACTGTGGTGACACACAACATGCCTTTGTTAAAATTAAATAAAACCACTTCTCATAAAGAACAAGAACATGGTCTTCTTTTTAATGAAATACCAATGGTTATATAGGCTAATTATGCATTCTTTATAACAACTTGTTTACCATATTCTTCATTCTTTCAAGCAGACATATTTATTTCTATAAATAAATTTAGATTAATCTTTAGGGCTACTAAAGTTTTTCAATCAAGAGCAGTGAGTGATTGTATGTCCTTCTTTTGTTGCTTGATTAACATCAATGACTCGGACAATAGCAACTAAATTAGGCTGCTATCCCTTTAAAACCGAATGCACGGTGACGGATGCAATGGATGCAAAGTACTGATACACGTTCTCCCTACTGTTCACGTTCACAGCTGTTTACGTGAATACTGGTCAAAACGGACATTTTGACATCATTTTGTGTATATTTCTCCGTTCATGCGACGTGAAAGAGTACTCACGCGCTGTGAGACGCGCTTTCTGTGTGTGTACTTCAGTGTCTGCGCTCAGAAAACCGGACCGAATTGAGTTCTCTCTTGCGTCGTCAGATGTCTGCTCTCCTCTTACTCCAACATATTGACATTTTTGAACGTTTTATGCGCCGTGCAGCAAGTGTCTTATAGCTTATGTCCCGCCGGTTCATATGTTCGCATCTAACCTTCTATGCAGCAGATTCGTTCTGAATGAATCTCTTCCCAAATCGTCCCTCCCTAACATTTTCGTCTCGTTTTTATTCGTTGACGAAAATGTCAATAGATTTACGTCATAATTTTTGTCATTCAAAAAGAGTTTTCGTTCGTTATCGTCTCGTTGTCGTCAGTGAAAAAAATGTCGTTGACGAAAATTATTCGTCAACGAAATTAACACTGATTCATATGCAAAGGATATTGCATGATTTTCTAAAAATATAAACACTAACAGAACAAATTTGTGCCATTAGTAAAACCACTTTAACTTGTATTGTTCCATTCAATTCAATATGACAATTTACATAAGAATAATTGAACAAACAATTGACATTTACATGCTTATGTTTCATGAAGGCGGCCTAATGTTCACTCATTGTTACACTGCAGAACTGTAGCACACTGAAGGATTTTTTTTCTAGATCAGTGCACCACTGCTTATACAGTATATGAGGATCCTGTTCCAGAAAAGCAGCACCATTGAATGACTTTCACACATAAAAATGCTCACAGAAGTGGAAATCTGCTGACTGGTATTTAATGATACAGTGCTGTCCCATA
>JAFVLL020005987.1:0-15000 GCA_021397915.2 Tor tambroides | reverse complement strand
TTTATTCTGGAATTGAACTAGTCCTTTAAATGACCTTTTATTTGTATAAAAAAAGTGTTTATATATAAATATAATTATTCAACATTAAATTAGCTATAATACATATACTAAATATTTTTTGTTAAAATATATAAAAATATATATTTTTTTATATATTTACTTGTCTTATTTAACGTATTGGCTAATTAAATTAATGAGATTAAATAATCAGTATAATCAAGCAATTAATTCCATTAAAATATAATCAAATTTTTACAGCGCTAGATTTAATTTCATCTGACATCATTAATGTAATATTGCTGTACTGTATTTTGAATTGCGCACATGTTGGATTTAATTTTTCTGACTTGAAAGGTTTCTAAGCACTCAAACCCAAAAGCAGATGTTCACTGGAGAATCATGGCTAAGATCAATGTGGACTGTAAATAGACTAGCGGCAGGGTTTTCAGCATCTGCTGTCTGAGACATGCCTAGTTAGACTCGAACTGCACGGATACACCAGCGCAAACTGCTGCTGTTCATCCAAAACCCAGGAACATCTGTCAAGATTTAGAGAGCAAGAATATCTGTGTTTCTGAGGCTGGGAGCCGCCCACTGACAAAACCCTGGGCTGCAGAGCAGCACCTCCCACCATCACTAGGCCAAAAACTCACTTTAATTATTTTTAAAAGAATAATGAGAGAGACTGGATGGAGCGAGGGCGGCTGAGAGCACTGAATGTGTGTATCAAACCTGAGGGTCATCTTGTTCCTCCATGCTGTACTGTGCTCCACCAGGCCCTTCGTTCACTTTGTCCCCGAGCAGGAACCCGAGTCGCGTCATCAGTGTGTTGGCGGCCTCGTCTACAGACGGAGGAGGACCCAGATCCTGGCTTTCTTCTCCTGTGAGAGAATAAAAGAGAACAAGAGAGGTAAAGTCATGTTTATAAAGTATAACCCACCTGAAGTTGTGTGCTACAAAGAATTTGCTCCAAACAATGCTGTTGTTGCATAACAGCAAGAAGAGGAATATGATAAAACACAATGATAAATCACACACACACACACAAAATAAAAAATAATAATAATAATAATAATAATAATAATAATAATAATATATATATATATATATATATATATATATATAATAAAGTTGTAAAGTTTATCATATTGATCTTTATTCATATAAATAATATTAATTAATAAAATAAATCATCTGCTAGAATTTTCCTACAGTTAATTATGCCCAGCAGCACTGGATCCTCAACCAAGGGTGCATTTATTAGATTAAAAATGACTGTAAATACAGTAATATTGGAAAAAATTATTACAATTTAAAACAACCATTTTCTATTAGAATACATATTCAATGCAATTTATTCCTCTGATGGCAAAGCTGAATTTTCAGCATCATTATTCCAGTGTTCAGTGTCACATGATCCTTCAGAAATCATTCTAATATGCTGATTTGCTGCTCAAGAAACATTTATGATTATTACAAATGTTGAACGTATAAATGAGAGTTAAGACATCCATAATGTTACAAAACAATATGAGTGGATTTATACATCTCATTTATATCATCAATGTTGACTGTAAAACATGAGAGTTAAGATATTCATAATGTTACAAAAATCATTATGAATGGATTTATACATCTCATTTATTTCACTTAGCTGAAATTAGAATAATTAGGTGTAATCACATATTCGGTATTTCCTAAACCATTCATGGACAGTCATTTTGGCAGGATTTTTCAAAACTGTAAAACTAAGTGATTTTGGCATTCAACTGCTTTCTTTGGCTTCTGTGACAACATAGGGATTTTTATGATCCTTGCAATTCCACATTCTCTAATGCATAAAAGTACAACTTGGCCGTCGCTACCACATCCATACTTTATGTGGTGTCTTTCAAATTTCAGCCTCAAACAGCTCCATTGGAATGAAATTTGGCCATTTCAGCCTTTCAGTTCTGCTCACTGTCAAACATCCCCATCATCATACATCCTTAAAAACCTTAAAAACCAAGTGACACAGCAGATAAGGACATGTAAACCCGCCACACTCGCTGTTGTGAATTAGCAGTGAGACAGCAAGACCCCAAAAGACCTAAACTGTAGAACACTAAACCACCTCACAATCCCTATCAATAGGATGTCTGCGTAGATGAAGCGTCTGAGCCTGTGCGTTCATATACACAAGTCAAAGGCTGATCGCTAGACTTCAAAAGAAGAGGTGTCCCACGGTGGCTAAATCCACAGTGAGAAGAGCTTTTTCAGGATTAGTTTTTTTCCCATGCCTTTCACCTCTCACCATCAGAACAGAGCCGAAGAGAACCGACTGCAAAACAAACTGAGCCTTTCCCAGAAATACGGAGCGAGTTGCTACACCTCTAAGGCACAGACTCATCTTACTGTCAAACCTGTCCTCAGAGACTGGAAATTTCTCTCAGATAAACCAAAGCCTCAGGCAGCAGCGGCTCTGCACAGCGGCTACAGTTAGATTTTATAAGTTGCCCTGAAAAGTAACTTTACAAACTGTCTGAAAGAAAAAAATCTTGGTATAACAGACATCTAATGAGTTCTGAACAAGAAGGATCAACACAATAGATGCTACAGCTAAATATGCTAATTCAGTCAAAGCATGTCAATGGCTGTCTATGTCTCAAAACCTTAAATGAGCTAAAATGAGAATTTCTGGGCATCATAGGAGCATTTCAATATGCACATTTGGGCATATACACAGCTATTTTACAATAGCTTCATACAAACAGATAATAAAATGCTACAGCTAATTATGCTAACTAGCTTAGCAACCATCATCTATGGCTGTGCCTTAAAACCTCAAGAGCTGACAAATCATATTGGGCAGTTTTAAACATTTAATTTTAAAGTCTGAATTGCACCTACAATGCCCCAAAATACATTTGAGTTACTATTGTTAACAAAAACCAAAACAAACAATTTTGTGAATTGAAATAAAGCTGAAATAAATTCAAATATAGATAAATATTTTACACTAGATTAAACAAAATTATAAATGTTGCCTTGGCAAGAAATAAAATGTAAGTTGAAGCACTAACATTACTAAGGGAAATACATGAAAAACTAAAACTGAACCATGACTGAAAAAAAAAAAAAAAAAAAAAAAAAATAATCCACTCAATAGCAATAATGAAAAGTACAATAAAATAAGAAATACAAAAATAAGAAATAAAAAGAAGATAAAAATGACAAAAAAACATACAATTTCTAAAAATTAAACTAAAATAAAAATGAAACCTGAAAAACACTCTTAAAAATAAAGTCTCCAAAAGGATGTTTTTGAAGTGATGCCATAGAAGAACCATTTTTGGTTCCCCAAAGAACCTTTTAAGCCGAGAACACACTACATGACTGTCAGGCCGATTATGAATGGAATTTGGTCTTGAGGACGGATCGTGCCCAGTTGGGTTCAGTCACTGTTTGCAGTCAGCAGAAAAAGGCACATAGTATGTGGTGTCTAAAGATTATAATCTTAGAATTCAAGAATCAGTCGTTTTCACAAAGATTTTTTTAAACATGTTTAATATTTGCGACTGACACCGACGATTGTCTTATCTTATATGATTGAAATAACTCCATTGTTCTTGTGATTTATTTTTTCTTTCTTTTAATTCATAAGTTAACACTTCAAATTTAAATAGTTTAATTTTTTTCTGCAGTCAAAGAAAGTATAGCCTAAATTATGTCAGTGATTCTTTCATTTTAAAGAGAATTCATTTTATCAGGAATTCTTAACTTTTATTAAAGTTAAGAAAAAAATAGCCTATAGCCCGATCTATAGACTACAAGCCAGTTCCATTTTTTCTTAACTTTTAACTTCTTAAAATTTGTTCTGAAGAATATTAAATCAACTTTAGGCTAGGCTAATATACAGAATGACGAATATACAAACGAATAGCCTAGCCTACTTCAAAACAAGACAAAACGAATAAATTCATAAATCACGAATATAACAAAATAAAATTATATACATTAATTATATATAATAGTTTTGTTTCAAATGGATGAGGAAATTACAGTGCCTTGAATTAATTAAGTAATGATTTATTTCTTCAAATCGGGAACTCGAGAAATGTAATGAAAAAAACAGCCTACCATTTTTACTTAGAACCAATTCATTTTTAATCCCTAATTTTAGACATAGGCCTATGAGATAATTTCTATATTATTGTTTGAATAAACATTTAAAAATAGCGGTAGAAATGTTATAATTAAGGGAATTAAACATAGACCTAGGCATTTGAAAATACATAATGAAATGTGTCTACTCGCACAATAATTCCAAAAACAAAGAGAAGCATCGGACTTAATGCAAAACATAGGGCTATTCAAGACACACTGCTGTGACATTTATTAGGAACACCAACATAGTAGGAAAGCTAATGTTTTCTGTTATATTAAGCACAAACTAAGAAAAGCAAGACAAACCTTAACGTTTCAATAGGTAAAAATAGGTTTCAAATAAAAGCACCGGTGTTATCCGCAGTGTTGTCTTTGGTGCGGGAGCGGCTGCGAGAGCGTGGGTAGATGCTGCGGTTTTTGTGAGTTGTTTTTTGTTTTGTTTTTTTGGTTCGGCTGAATTTGTCCAGTCGTGACGTGCCAGTCGTTAAGTGTGTTGTGTAGTGGAATGACTCAGTCATTAGGTTTGTGCTCCATTCCGATTGTTAAAGACTAAAATCTGTTCCAGTTGATGGAAACAGTTGTCAAGTATGTTGAGGTCAGTCTTAAGGCCATTGCACACTGAGTCTGAAATTTTCGTCCAAAATTTTCGCACATTAAAAAATAAATACGACCTCACATTATGTCAATCCGAAACTTTCATCCGTCATAAAAAAATTCGGATCAGGTTCGATTTTCTGCGTTTTTCGCATCCATAGCATGCATTTTGATAGGAAAGGATGACGAATACGAAAAAAAAGAAAAAAAAGCATGCGAAAATTTCAGACTCGGTGTGCAATGACCTTTAGAATGTTTCAGCTAGTCGTGTAGTGTGTCCCCAGCTTTAGTGAACAGTTCTTAAATGAACCATTTTGAAGAATATTTTAAAAATCTAAAGAACTATAAAGAACCTTTTCTGCATTTGAAAGGTTCCATGGACGTTCAAGGTTCTTCATGGAACCACCGATGCCAATAAAGAACCTTTATTTTTAAGAGTATATAAAAAATCTAATTCAAAATATTAATAAAACATAAAAGTATATGAATAATATCAAAATAACACCATGAACATGGAAGTAAATGGTTTTTCTGAGTTTCAATTGCTTTATTTCAAAATTATGCAATATAATTCAATATTTAGGTGCTGTATGTATAGAGCTTATTAGAGTCAACTAAAGTAAAGCTAATGACTCTAATGCAAATGTATTATTTGTTAGATACCAAGAAGGAAATAATCATACAGGTTTTGTAAAAGTGAAGCATTAAACACAAGCACATGCCACATTACTCGTTTGTTTTTTTGCCCATTAGATTTTTTTGCCAAGTTGCACATTTTGCTTCTGCACGTCGTTGTCTATGCAGCCACTATTTAAAGCTATACAAAGAACAATACTTTTTCCAGACAATATAACAAAGCCTACAAATTGGTTTCCTGTTTTGAATTTTGTGCCTCTGAATTGACACGTGGGAATTTGTTCGGATGAACTCGCGCAGTCTCTGGCAATCACTTTTTTTTTTTTTGCAGTCGTAACACAAAAATGTTGTCATGGCAACTATGGATTTTCTAAAGATTGTGCTGAAGCATCTGTCTCCTTCAGTCATCCTCCAACCAAACATTCTTCCTAAATTTTTCCTCCATCGCTCCTTGGTTTCCCTGTACCTCCGGCAGGATGTATGTCACTTGTGACAGCGTATAATAAAGTTCAGAAACCCACTAATGACACCAGCAGGAGCCGAAATAGCACATTGGTGGAAAGATCTATTCATTACAAGCAGAAAGTCGGCAAGGTTGACTTACAGCTCTTACAATGTCATCCGTTTCAGAAAATGCTGGGCCTCTTCAAAAGTTCTCTGGCCCACATATGGTAAAAAAGAAGGAAAAAAGAAAAAAATATGACCGTTCTGAACTGATGATTCACAAACATGCCAGCAATGGTGGTTTGAAGGTAAGCCTGAGGATGCAAGCGAAAGAAAATATTCAAAAACATCCACATATTTGTGGACCACACACGTATCTTAAGGCACAAGCATAAACAATCACATATGCATACTCATGCATGACAATCTCGCAGCTAAAAGAGCGCATTAATGCACTTCTGTATGAGTGATAAGCCATCCAATAATCAGACAGGCCACAGGGGGTGGGAGAAAAAAAAAACGGTAAAAAAGGATAAACACAAGGTGATTTATGACCAACAGTTTTGTTATGGCTGAGATCAGATAGGGATCTTCTCCCAGCCTATTCAGCTTTAAAAACAAAAAAGTCTGACAACTGCCTTCCACACCACCAAGTTCATTCAGAACAGGTAAATAATCATGAAAATTACATAAAAATTGTTCATGAACGCTGTTCTGTAACAAAAATACTAATATTGGAAATAGTAAGTAATATAATTAATTGTAAGAAAAAAAAATTATGGTTAAATAAAATGTACAAATGTGTATTATGTAATATTTATGTGTATGCTAATGTAAGCACCTTGCCAAATAAGAAGAGAATTTAAGGCAAATGTAAAAAATTAATTAAAATAAATGTTTAATATAATTTTAATAAAACAATATATAATAATGTAAATATTATAAATATATTATAAATAATATTTTAATATTTACTAATTAATTAAATAAAATTAAATAAAATTAACGATGGTGTTTATAATTAATATTCATAAATGTTTAATTAATTTGATTACATTATTTAATAAATCAACAGCCCTAGTAAATGATAATAAAAATATACTAAAAAAACCAAAAAAAAAAAAAAAAAAAAAAAACCTGTAGTGCCCTGAGGTTTCTGTCTGCTATTCATAATGACAAAACCAGTGACGTCACCACAAACCTCAGATGTTTAAGTCATACGTCTCATCTGTAACACCCCCATGGGAGCTGATTAAAGTTCCACTCTTTAACTCCACCACAGAGCAACAAATTCAGCTCCTAAACTTCCTGTTTCGGACCCCCCTGGGGTAGGAGAGTCCCGTGGGAAAGTGTGTTGTTTGTGCTTTCACGAGAGCAAAAAACATCAGCACTGCAGGGGTTTAAACCTCGTCATTCATCATGTCGCTGCCTCTTGTAAAACCTACAGCGCTGCATCAGTTATGGGAATGAAAATGCTGATGGATCCAGTGTCAGAGGTTTGACTTACAGCTCTTGCTATGCACTGCTGGGCTTTCAAAATCAGAGGAGAAATCATTGCCGTATAAAAGGCAAGCAATGCCACACGGCCTTTAACAAAACCACACATGCAAAAAGCTGCTAGCGCAGCAGAGAATGTAACACTCAGCAAAAACGGGGAAAAAATAGAATTGTTGATAATAGCAGGGTTGCAGTTAGCAAGGCAGGGTGCATTTAATCTAATAATTCAAATATCATTCCATTGCCTCTGACACAGGGTTTCCTACACTTGCAAAAGACTGCATACCGCCCCATTAACAGTGGAGCAGTCAACAGTTGGCCTACTGTGACAGTACTGCAGCTGGACACACTGGAGCTCTTTCTCAAGCGCACATTACAGGGCTTCCTGGACAACTATACACTCTAACCATTTCATTTGTTTATTTACATTTAAAATATGGTGCAAACCCAGGCAAAAGTTGCTGCTGTGATGCTAGGGTGTTATAAAGAGTTAAGCTATGTATTTGTTAGGACGTTTCTATAGATAGAACAACAGACAGACAGAAGAATAGAAAGAATGAAAGACAGAATGACAGCTAGAATGACAGAATGTTAGAACAACAGAATGTTGGAATGTTAGAAGGTTGGAATGTTGGAACGATAGATAGAATGATAGACAGAACGACAGATAGATAGATAGACAGACAGACAGAACGACAGACAGAACGACAGACCGACAGCTAGACAGCTAGATAGATAGATAGATAGATAGACAGAGAGACAGACAGAACAACAGAATGATAGACAGACAGAACGATAGACAGACAGACAGAACGACAGACAGACAGCTAGACAGATAGATAGATAGATAGACAGACAGATAGAGAGACAGACAGAACGACAGACAGACAGAACGACAGACAGACAGAACGACAGACAGACAGAATGACAGAGAGATAGACAAATAGATAGACAGACAGATAGAGAGACAGACAGAACGACAGACAGACAGAACGACAGACAGACAGACAGCTAGATAGATAGATAGATAGATAGATAGACAGACAGAACGACAGAACAATAGACAGACAGAAAGACAAAAGACAGAGAGAGGAGACACCAAGCACAATCGGATGGGCTGAATTAGATCTGCCTGCAAGCAATGCCACTCCAAAAAAAGTCCATGTCCGAAAATAACGTCTCAAAGCTTGTTTGAGTTAACCAAGCAAAGCTTCGAGGCTCACAGGGAGGAGAAGACGGCTGCACGATGACAGGGTGGCTGTCTGAACTGGGCGGCACAACTAACAAGCCAAGCACCAAGCTGCGGACCGGCTGTGCTGGCAGTTTAGAAATAGAAGGCACAAGAAAAAAAATGAACAACAAAGGGCCTTGCAAACAAACTCTTGGCTAAATAAATAGGCCAGAGAAAAAGCTGGTCTGTCATTGTGAGACATTTTAAGCATGAAAAATGCAGTGTCAAATGAGTGGAAACACTTGAGTCTGCTTTCCAGAACTGAAGTGGCCGGTTGAGATGGCTAAGCCACACTGGTTTACATGGCACTGAGATTAATCAGAATTCCTTTGTATTACACTACCTATAAAGCCTGTTAACAAGTTTTCTAGCTCCTTTACCTTCCCAGTCATAAGCCACATTTGATGCTAAGAATACACATTTTAGTAATAAACGGACTGTTTCAGTGCAGCCTGAAACCTGAAAAATGTCCTAAAAACCACACAACTGTAAAATTCTAAAATGTAACCATGACCTTGTTCAAACAGGCAGTAAAACTGCACTGTCTTTGCCTATAAGACTCAAATCATTTTTGTTTTTCTGAACATGAGAAACTTACATGAAATAATTTTTTTCAGAAGTCTTATTAAAAAAAAAAAACCTAAGTTGTTTGAAACCTGATTAAAATCATTTTTAATGAAATGTCTCAGTTTGAACAATCCAGTATAATTATTTTCTTGTAATATGTTGTCATTAAATGGACCTGCAGTGACAACAGCAATAAACATTTATTATGGACTGAAAAAAATGACTTCTTAATGAGAGTTTAATTAGTCTTTTGACTTGTTTTCCATTAAAATAATCTAACAGCCTTTAAAGCAAGATAAATTTACTTGAGCAACACAGGATAAGATATTAAGACTTGTTTTTAGACAATGTATTTTTAATGAGGTTATTTTTACTTGGTTAATAAATGAACTTATTAAATGAAAATTTCCTATATGAAACACAAAAGACGACGTTTTGAGAAATGTCAGTGTTTTTTTTTTCTTCAATGGTAACCAAAACAGTTCAGCTACCAACATTCTTCAAAATGTCTTTTTCTGTTTTCTACAGAAGTCTGGTTTAAAAACGACACGAGTGTGAGTAAATGATGACCTTTAAAACAAATCCAAAGTGTTTTTTTTTTTTACTAGCAACAGCACTGAAGTCTGAACTGAAAAAAGGATAAAGTTGGACTGAAAAAAATGTATTTGCCCTGCAGTGTGAACAAAACCCATGTGACCACAACAAGGTAAGCGGTACTGATGATGACTGCCATCTGAAGGCCACAGTGGCGTCAATCAATCATCGCTCTCGCTTCCTTTCCACCAGCTCACACCATTCACACCCCGGCCATGCATACATCTCATCTACTCTGAGATCCCCTCTAATCGAGACAGATTACACCCCAGACGGGTCTCCAGTCCATCTCCATCACTCTAATTGACACTCGGCCCGCGCGGGAGCGTCGCATTTCCATGCATCAAAGGTAAAGAGTCGACACGTGCGTTATTGCCAGAGAGAGTAAAAAGCGTTCGACATTCCAGTCGTCCTCTTGAAACGTCAGAATCATCTTTCCTTCAAGACAACCCTTTCTCCATCTCCACCTCACCTTTCTCTTCTTTACTGTCCTCCTCCTCTTCCTCTTCTTCTTCTTCTTCTTCTTCTTCTTCTTCTTCATCATCATCATCTTCTTGTTCTTCTTCCTCATTCTCATCCTCACTTTCCTCATCGTCCTCAACTTCTCCCACCCAAATTTCCTCTCCGTACACCTCCCTCTGTCCATCTCTTCCATCTCCAACGATACCCTGTGCACCTCTGGGACTGGTGCAGCATCCTGTCTGCAGCAGGGACTGATCAGACAGGCTCAGACTGGACGTACAGGCCCGAGACGTACAGCAGAAGTGAGACATCCATTGCCTGAAAAGCGAAGAGGTCCGACTCGGTCTTGTCGCCCCTAGGCCGGCTCGTCCTGTGCGGTCGTACGGACGCGACCGCTTCCTCCTCTGCCACGTGCATCTGGCCCTAGTCCCAGCACACGCCTTCCTGACCGTCGAAGCGAAATCCATAATCCAAACAAGTGGTTTTCCCTGCTTACAGCTGGGGTCCAGCTCCACGGGAGAACGTTGAGAAGGGAGAGTCTGATCTGTTCGTTTCAGGGTCCTTGCAGTCGCAAGGACTTGGCGGAAAATGAGCACCCTGCTTCTTTTCTCCTTCAGAACAGTTTGCGGCTGTCAGTGAATGGGGAGGAGAGGACTTCGACGGCGGTTTGGTTGCTCTGCTGAGCTTCAGAGAAACCGCTGGCTTGAGTTTTAACAGGAACCATGAGGAGTCTGAAGAGTCGGAGTCCAAACACCACAAAAGGAGGGAGGGAGCGAGCAAGAGCAGCAAGAAACCACTAACCCATCGTTCTGTGTTCCCGGCTCAGTGCAGTTAAAAATGTTGGAAGGGCATGTGTCTCAAGCAAGGCCTGCACAAGCAGAGAATGAAAAAAAAAACAAAAAAACGTTAAACGAGAGTTTAGGAAAGGGTTAGGCTTACCGGTCCAGAGCATATCCAGGTCAAGAATCCCAGCCAAGCCAGAAGTGACTTTGAGGAAAGCCAGCTTCTGGTTTCCAAAAGAAAAGGTCCCCCATTCCACTAGAGTGCATGTACAGACTGTAACGTCATTAACATCTTCGGGACCCGAGATAAGAGATGGTCAGGACGACCACAAAACAAACAGAGAGGAGAACAAAAGTGACAGGCAGGAGCGAAGCAGAAAAACAGATGGTAGTGCTTAACGAAGTGTGTAAGGCTGGGGGTCGGATTACGCTGTTGTTGGTCACAGGCACGGGGCTATTTAAACCAAAGGGGCCGAGGTCGCTCCTCTCTGACCCATACGGCCCCGAAAGATGTATTCTATTGGGGGTGAGGGTGTTTGGTCCAAGTAGGTCACGTTTCACTATAACCCCAAAACGCTCAATCATTTCAGTCTTAGATGGCCTCCACTCTAATCAGATATTCCATCCCTGACCACAACTGGCTGTAAAACAGGATTTTATTTATTATTTCAGTCCCACTTTATATTAGGTGGCCTTACCTACTATGTACTTACATCAACAAATAAGTACACTGTTTTGAAGCTATTGAGGTGGGATGCGGGTAAGGTTAGGGACAGGTTTGGTGGTATGGGTAGGTTTAAGGGTGAGTTAAGGTGTATGTGATGGGTCAACATTGTAATAAAAGTTACTTACCGATGTAATTACATGCAGGTATTTTTTAATATATAAGTACAATGTAAAAACATGTATGTACACATTAAATGCATTGAATCAAATTATTAATTTATATGTAAGTACATAGTTAAGGAGAGACAACAGTCAGTATAAACCTCTATACTCATCAACACACATTTCTTCAAGAACATTTGTACGCCATACTTTCTTTTTTCAAAACATTGCTGAATAAGTGAATACAAAGCTTTTATCATGCTGCTAACAATTGTGTAAAAGAAGAAAGGGGGTCTGGGTCAGTCAGTCTATTGAGAAATGGAGCATGTACAAAGACCAAATTTACATTCAGGGGATGCTGTCTATTGTTAGAAAATCTACAGCTGCTATGCAGACGCAACACAGAATACAACATCAAAACAATGCAGTGTGTTTTAAATGCAGATGTGTTGATAAAATGAGGTTTCATACTCCACCACGTCTCATAGCTTTGATTTAAAATTGCTTCAAAGAGCTGCAAACACATTAAGGAAAAAAATGAGACATGACAAATGTAAAGACAACCGACAAATGCTACTGCTCTTTTTTTCTGAGAATGAACCTACAAAGAAGCTTACAGAGTACTGACTCCTTAACCTACATGACACAACTACAACACTTCCTACTGACTTTCCGTGACAGAAACCCTGAGAGAACACTGAACATGTGGTACAGAGAGAAAAACAAACTTCCCACATTCTCTAAAAAAAAAATAAGATAAAACATGCTCATTATGGGAACGGTGACGCTCTGGATTCTGGCATCTTCTGTGAAACTATTTTGCCAAATCAAGTGTGGGTCTGGACAGTGGGGAACACTTGAGTGCAAATAACCCAAGAAACAACAGCTGAAAACAAGAAAAGAGACAACCCTGCTTCCACTGGAGGGGAGAAATCTATATTTAAACATACAAAATTAAGCAGAACACTGGTCTGGTTTTTTCAAATTTCTGGATTCTTGGACTTAGAGTGCACTGTTACAGTACATACTTGTCTAACATGTTCTACAATCAAATCCACAGCATTCAACACCTGTTGATAGAGCTTAATGGCTTTGTTGATTATCATTTACTCACCTTCATGTTGTTCCAAACCTGTACAACTTTCTTTCATCTGTGGAACACAGAAGATATTTTGATGAATGTTTCAAATGTTTTTGCCTTTACAAAGAATGTCATTGGGATCTAAAACAACACTTCACCCCACTGACTTTCACTGAATGGACAAAAAACACTGAGATGTCTTTTAAAGGAATAGTTCACCCAAAACTGAAAATTCTGAACCAAACAGTTGTTGGTTCCATACGTAAAGGAAAAAAATACCATGGAAGTCAACGGGGACCATCAACTGTTCAATTACCAGCATTCTTCAAAATATCTTTTTTCATGTTCAACATATGAAAGAAACTCATACAGGTTTGGAACGACATGAGAGTCAGTAAATGATGACAACATTTTCATTTTTGCGTGAACTATCCCTTTAAAATGTCTTTTATGTTTCATAGAAGAAAGAAAGGTTTTGAATGACAGTAACGGTCAGTAAATGTCATTTACGGTCAGTAAATGACTGCAATTTTTTTTTTTTTTTGGTAGAACTATACCTCTACATTTTAAATAACCTCAAATATTCCTTTAAAAATTCGAAAAATCCAATTTCCGGGCCTGCCACAATTATAATTGTAGACTTTACACTTCCAGATGGATTTTATCATCCAAGAATTTTTAAGCAAAAGAGAAAAACATTTTGAGAGTCCCTCATTCCAGTGCAAATAATGAGGTATGTGAACACTCCAAAATATTCCTTTGGGCTCTTTTTATTAAAGAAAAGTACTAGTCAGAATGCTTCAGACAAACAGCAGAGACACATTTAGACTCGTGTGAAAAGTAAATTTGTAAGGAAATAAAAGACTTGTAAGGAAGTAAAACAGGGTTTCCTCATGTGATTTCAATGGTCCTGTGCCATCTGTTGGATTTGCATAAGATAATAACAAGAGCACATACACCAATTGTTTAAATTAAGATGCAGCCAAATGTGCTAGTATTAACCCTCATATAAGAAACAGGCTTTGTCGTCTATTCCAGACTGAGTAGGTAGAGGAAGTCTTGGCACATAGAAGGTGATAACCCACGTCACAGAAGGTGTGAAAGATTTCGTGGCAGCTCTGGAAAGTGACAAGCGTTGTATTTTAAAGATATCCCTATGATTACCAGACAGCCTCCCACATGGACAGGTCTAAAGTTGACAGATCTTCAGTGATCTGTTACTAATATAATGACAGCACTTCTCCATTCCTGCTCATGCTGTCATACGGTTTCACATTCGCCGGCGACAGAACTGCCAGGACACCTGCTAATACAGGAAACCCAACACTCATTTACAGGAAACACCTTCAGAGGATCCCAGTGTAGACAGAGGATTCTATGCTGTGATTGGCTGAGGTGACAGAATGTTCATGGCAATGTTGCATAACAGTTTTTGCAGAGTGACTTTAGACTCCTCTTGGGTATAACATACCAAATTCATGTTGAAAAGATGCAATTGTACTATTTTGTTTACATTTAGATGTCCAGGTTAACACAAATATTTTGGATATTTAGCAGTTTTTGCTGAGCTCTGTGGACAAACTTGTGAAATATCACCAAATAGTCAAAAAGCACACATTTGCTTTAGAACCGCTGATTGATGTTTGCTTGGTTTTGAACTGAAGTGCTCAGCATTGGATTCATGGGTGATGAAATACTGATTTTTGAGACATGAGAAAAAAATCTGTGGTATCAATTTAGATTTAAATTACATTATCTCACAAAATGTGTTTTCCTTGCTATATATCACTTTGTCATATACAAAAGAAATGTGTATTGTCCTGTCATGTTAGAATTACAGGTAATAATGTCTATCCTAGCATTTATTTCAATCAGTGAAGGAATTAATAATCCACTGATAAAGCAAAAACCAATAAATAAATGATATATATAATCCATTAATACATAAGCTTTTGGGTGTTTCAAGTGTTTCAACTATTTCTGGATATAAAAATAATAATACATTTATGGGTGATGGAAGTGACATGATTGTAACACAGAAAACCAGCATTATGAATTAAAAATATATCATTTTATTATATATATATATATATATATATATATATATATATATTTATTTATTAACTTCTGAAATTATA